>BHFT01044183.1:0-51957 GCA_004320025.1 Laticauda laticaudata
CTTTCCAAAAAGAAGTTTGATGTTTTGATGTTTTGTGTTTTGTTTGTGTATGTTTGTTTACTGAAAACTAATAAAAAATTTTTTTTAAAAAGTGATAACATGACTTTGCAGGGCACTTGTCAAGCACCAGAATTTTGATCACATGACCAGAGGATGTTGCAACAATCCTGTGAAAAACAGTCATAAGTAACTGTTTTCAGTGCTGTAACTTTGAACGATCGCTAAAAGAACTGTTGTAAGTCAAAAATCTGCTCTTTTAAAATACATATCAACATCTTAAAACCAGCAAAAACATGCTTAAATGTTGCACTCTGGCAATAACTCACTGGAAAGTTAGCAATTTGCAAAGTTCTGTGAAATAGCCTGTTACTGTTATATTTATTGGCTAGGCCACTGTTGAATTTCTGACAGTAACTTAAAAATTCCAGACACTTGCATTATCATCAAGGAAGCTTTCTAATGGGATGGCACTTGACAAGATTGATGTTTGGTCCCTATCCCTTTGCAAGTTAGGCTAGCATTTGGCAGCCTTGACAGTTCAAGGCAGAAAGTTTTCTGGATGATAAATTATTCAGGAGAGGTAAAAAATAGCATTACAATGACAAAGTTTATCTTTGGGAGAACAATCACCTCACTACATTTTTAATGAGATCATAAGGCTTGATGGCCTTCAGATGCATTGGATGAGAAGTTCTATCTTTACTTGCATCGAGATATGATTATGACAACTGTGCTCTGTATGCAAAGTTATTAGAAATCAGGTATTCTTTAAATCTATATAAATAATTATACATACACATTCACTCAGTCACTCATTCATTTCTAAAATGTGTGCCAACCTTCACCTCTCAAAAGGACCCCAAAGTAACAGCTTATGTTAAAATTGTAAAATCTTGAGAGCCAATTTGGTCTAATGGTTGTAGCAATAGGCTGGAAAGTAGGAGAATGTGAGTTCAAGTCCTACCTTAGCATTGAAAGCCAACTGACTTTGGGCCAGTTACACTCTCTCAACCAAACTACCTCACAGGGTTGTTGTTGTTGTGGGAAATTAGGAGAAGAAAGGTGTGTTGGATATGTTCACTGCCTTGGGTTATTTGTAAAAATAATAAAGGTGGAAATAAATAAAATAAAATAAAAACAAAGGCGCAATATAACACAGCACCACCATTGTTACTGTTTCCTTCTTTGACACTTCTAGCTTGGGAAAGCTAACAAAATGGCCAAAACCTGAGCATTCTGCAGTTGAGGATAGAGAAATTACCAGCATGGGACAATAATATTAATTAGGGACAACTAAGGGACAACTAAGGGACAACTAAGAGGCTTCACCCAGTTAGATGCTTTCAGATTGAAAGTGGTTTCAAAGGAGAAAGGAGAACATCCAGGAATGCTCATTTTATTTCATGACAATCTTAAGGCCCTGTCACACTGCCCAACGGATGCAAAACGGTCACAATTGGCGAGCAAAATTTCCATCCGTTGTTATCCGCTCTCAAAAGGGGCAAAAATTTGCATAACCGGAGCGATAACACGGACACGGAGAGGATGCAGGGCGGATGGAAAGCGGATGCGGAATGGAAGCTAGCAGATGGAGCGGATGGGAGCAGATGGCACAATCCGCAGGCTTTCTGGGGTTTCAGCAAAGCGGCGCGAACGGATACAGCGATGCAGAACGGATGCACAGCGATGAGCGGATGCGAGAGTGGAAGCTAGCGGATGCACAACGGAAGCCTAACGGATGCCTGGTGTTAATTGCGCATGCAGGGGGGAATGCATTCTGGCAAGCCCCGCGATATAACGGAAAGCAGCTCGGAGCAGGTCACCATTCAGAGGAAAGACCTGCTGCCAGACACATCGACTGCCTTGGCTGTCCTGCTGCATGTCTGCCTGCATGTCTGCCTGCCAGCCTTGCTGCCAGCCTCGCTGCCAGCCTCCCTGCCAGCCTCGCTGCCAGCTCCTGCCAGCTCCTGCCAGCCTTGCTGTCTGCCTGCCTGCCAGCCTTCTGCCTGCTGCCAGCCTTGGTTCATGCCTGCTGCCAGCCTTGGTGCCTGCCTGCCTGCCAGCCTTGGTGCCTGCCTCCCTGCAAGCCTCCTGCAGCTTCCTCAGCTTTCCGCTTCCTGCAGCCTTGGTGCCTCTGCCAGCCTTCTGCCAGCCTTCTGGTGCCAGCCTCTGCCAGCCTTCCTGCCAGCCAGCAACCCCACAACCATGCTGAGCACAGCAAGCCTCAGCCATCTGCTGCCAGCCCTTGCAAGAGGGACAGGGCTACCATCCCGCCCCTGGCCCTCACTCTGGTTTTGCTGGGGCTTCTGCAGCACGGGCTCGCTCTTCTGGGGCTGGGGCTTCTGCTGCTTCTGCTTCTGGGAAGCTGATGACAAGCACTGCAGCACCAGCCACCTCCACGCACCTGCACCCTTCACCCTGAGACTGAGCGACCAAGAGGAGTGCCAGAGACTCATTTTTGTCTTATAGCTTGTTGTTAAAAATTTTATCTTTGATTCACACACTTGCTTCATTCTTTTTTTTAATAAAAGTCTTGCTGGAAACTTTTAGAAATGGTTTAAGCCTTTGCATGCTTGTGGGATGGGTTAAGAGAGCTGTGGGATGGCAGGATACCTGTGGGATGGGCAGGGATACCTTTGGGATGGGTAATAGCTGTGGATAGTAAACCTCCAGTGCAAGCATATGGGACTGTATGGTCCACCCTTCCAGGTGCCACCTATGGCCCTTTATTATCAATAACAATATATCAATCATCCACACATGTCAACATAAACACAACTCTTTATTAAATGCCTGTTCATTGTAGGCCCACCCAACATACATGGCCAATCTCATCAGTGTGATGAGACAGGCTGAAGGAAGCATCCATTAAGCATCTACCATCCTGTCTTGCCACTCCACCGCTCCAGCTGGGGAGTTGCACCAGTGTTTCAGGAGGTTGCACTGCTTCTTCCCTTCACGTGAGGCTCTGTTGGGGCCTTGCACATCCTGAGTGTCGAATCAGGTTTTCCCCTTGCTCCATTCCCAGGTTCCATGTCCCCATTGCCTTGTTAGAGGTCCACAAGCCCTGTTCTGCAAGACTGGGTAGCGGTGCGCATGAGATTGTGCAGGATGCAGCAAGCTTCCATGATCTTCCTTGTGGTCTGTGGGTGATGCTGCATGGTGGTGAAGAGTACCTGGAACCTGTTGGCCAGGATGCCAAAGGTGTCTCCACCACCGCTTGCCCTGGACAGCCGTAGTTGAAGATCCTCTTCATGGGTGAGGTATTTGGAGGTCTAGGGCTCATGAGGTAGGTTTTGAGGGAGAAGGCGTCATCCCCACGATGAAGTAGGGCACATCTTGCGTGTCATTGGCATGGGTCTGGATCTGGGAAGCCCACGATGAGGTTGCGTTCCAGCTCCTCCTTTGAGGTGACTGGCGTTGTATACCTGGGCATCTGAAAGATGAGCCTCTGCCTGAAGCATCGATGTACATGAACTTGTAGTCAGCATCGACCATGGCGAAGAGGATGATGCTGAAGAAGCCCTTGTAGTTTGAAATAAGTGGACCCTGACTTGCTGGCACTTTGCAGGCCACGTGCTTGCCATTGATGACTCCAACGGTGTGTGGGAAGTTCCACCTCTGATACCACTGCTCTGCAACTTTCTTCCATCCTTCTTCATGGAGGGGCACTGGAGGAGCTCCTCTCTGTATTCTTCGATGATGGCCTTCACCACTTCTCTGACCACAATGCTGATGGTGCCTGGGTGGCACCTTCCAGCCGTACTGCATGCTCCTGTAGGTTGGTCCCTGAGGCCAGGTGGTGCAGAGTGAGTGCAACTGAGCCCAGGTTCCGGCTGGGCCGGAAGTTGGTGTTTGTCTTGGTCAACCTGGGTGTCAGCGCTGCACAAGTTCGTCAAACATGGCTGGAGGCATCCTCATGAAGTTCTGGAAATGCCCGAATGTCTTCGCTCCTGAGCTCCCACCATCAGCTTGTTGTACAGTCCCGTCCTCTGCTCTTCTGGCGAACCATCTTCGTACCCAGACGCTTCTTGGCCGTCCTTTTTCTTCCCGTAGTAGAGTTCACAGAGCCTGTAGATGGCTTCGCACTGTTGCAGAAGGATGGTGGCTGCCAAAAGGACTGTGTTACGATCCACAGTGGACATGACTGGATGCTGTGGAAGAGGAAGAGGCAGATGAAGGCTGCAGAGGTCCGCACCGCAGGGCTGCTGTTCTGAAGTGAGATCCAGACGTGTTGCTCCGCCTTTTTATAGGCAGTATAGGTGTCCTTTGCATCCTCTAGGCATCCTCTAGGCATCCTGTAGACATCTAATATCCGAGATAGGTCCCCTCTGCGAACGTTTTTTCCGTTTTAAACGCTTTGTTTCCGCTTGGCATCCGTTCTGCATCCATTCCGCTTCTCCCTGCGTCCAGCGGATGCGAGTTGCATGGATGCGCAGCGGGATGCCTAGCGGATATAGCGGATGCAGAACGGATGCGTTGCGGATGCGTAGCGGATGCATAACGGACGAATTGGTATACATTTTCCACGCAAAAGTTTTGGGCAGCTCAAAACTTTCTGAGTGGATGAAACGTCAATAGACGGATGCTGGACGGATAGTGAGGAAGCAAAACGGAGGCAGTCAGTACATCACATTTTCCAATGGATGGCAATCTTTTTTGTCCGTTTTACATCCTCTTTGCATCCGTTGGTGCAGTGTGACAGGGGCTTTACATGTTGGTAATTACTGGGAAAAGTACATCCCTACAAAAGAATTTTGGTACTAGGGGAACCATGGCCAAGGATAACAGTTACAACAGCCATTCAAATTATATTATTGCTATTATTTTTTGTTGAAATCAGGAAGATATAATATTTTTTTAAACACTGCATGCTGTGATGATAGAAATGGCAGTTGACTGCTGTGAGCTAAAGCTGCAGGAAATCCAGTTCATGTATGCATTTTTGAATACGATACTGAAACAAAAGCTTGATTTGTTTCAACCCAAAGCAAGACCCAGGTCTTAAGTTTCTTCTTTCTGCATTCTACATGAAAAGTTTTTTTTAGAAAGTTAAATGGGTCCCTGAACTGGAAGGTGGAGCATTTCTCCTGTTATTAACGACAGATTGTCTCTATAAGGTTGCAATTAAAACCCCTCCACATATTAGAAGGTAATTCTAATATGTGACTTTAGTTATTGCACTGATCCACAGTTTTCTTTAAAAGTAGCATGCTGAATAAGCCCACAGTCAGCTAGATTTACACATCATAGTAAGAAAGACCAGGGGTGACTTGATAGCAGTCTTCCAATATTTGAGGGGTGTCACAGAGAAGAGGGGGGATAACCTATTCTCCAGAGCAACAAGAAGACAACAAGAAGTAAAGAATGAAAATGACCAAAGAGAGATGCGACTTAGAACTAAGGCCTACATTTCCTGATAGTAAGAACAATTAATCAGTGGAAAGGCTTGCCTTCAGAGATTGTGAGTGCTCCAGCCCTGGAGCTTTTTAAGAAGAGATGGAACAACCATTTGTCCAGAATGGTAGGGGGCAGTTATGGCTAACCTTTTTGTCATTGTGTGCCGAAAGTGTGTACATGCACACAAGAGAGCGTGCACGTGTGACTGCATCCATAATGCAATGCACGTGTGACCCCCCCATGCCCTCCACCCTCCCTGAGCATGCGCATGGGATCCCTCTGTGCTACCCCCACCCCCTGCCCCTCCTGCACATGTACATGCATCTCCCACATGCGCCCCACCCCCCATGCATGCGTGGCAGATACCTGAAAATCAGCTGGTTGGCGGGAGGCATGTGCGCATGTGCAGTGGAACTGAGCTGAAGCAATGGCTTGCATGCCCACAGAGATGGCTCTGCGTGCTACTTCTGGCACGCGTGCCATAGGTTCACCTGTCATCTTTGGAAACTTTATTCAACATTGCCACATAGCTTGAGGAAAGTGGGAGGGCGGTGATTTTAATTGAGTAGCTCTAAGTAGACAAAATAGAATTCTTTTGTTAGTTCAAGGTCATGGAGTGTGGCACAGGAACAAAAAGGAACTTTCTTTGGGATTGGTTCATGTGATGAGATGATGAGGGAAAAGGGGATGGCTTGTAGTTTGGGACATTGTGGGAAGTCTGGGAGGATTTTAGCTTCGAGATTCCACAGATGTGCTAGGTGCTCTTCTAATAAAGGTACTTTTGAGATGACGTCTTTGTCAGAGTTACTGATTGGAATGGAAGTTTACTGGAACATTGACATCACCATCGTGGGTACAGGATTTCTGCTTGAGCAAGGGATTTGGAGTAGGAGATCTCCATGGTCCCTTCCAACTCTGTTAAACTGTATTCATAAACTATAGTACCTGAGCTCAACTGTAATGTTAGGGCAAAGCCACACAGCTCACTGTATGGTTAGCCAATGTTTGACCCCAGCTATTGATCAATGCCAGGAAATGATTTTAAAGAAAACTACCCATAGTATGTTTTCATGATAATCTTGGCTTAGAAATTATGTTTATTAAGTTAAAGAAATAAGGCAAAGTGATAGCACATTGGAAGAGATGGAGAAAAAAATGACATGTTTCCTGAACTTTTACCAAGCTCATGTTGATATTAGATTTCAAGCTGTATTCTTGGATTTTTCTTCCAAAATAGTGTTATTTAAAAAGGTGGGCAGCGGTTGCAACAGAATAGATGATATTCTCTCCCACCTTTGAATAAATATTTGCAAGACTAAAGTCAAGCATAATCTCTCTGATAATCAAAAATAGGAAAGATAATAACAATGCTGGATCACTTTTTTGTGAATGAACATACCAACCAAGCCAACTGAGTTACTTTAAAATACAGGTTTAAATAAAATTATATTGTCTTCCATTGATGTGTTATTAGTTCTTGTCTTTTTAATGGTTGCTTGGGATTTTCTATTCCCTAGTAAACCTTTAAAACTAGATTACAAAGCTTGCTTTAATGAGTAAGAATTTAGAAGCATCTCAGAAGTATGTAATGTTTCCTGAAGGTAATTAAAATGATTTATCCATCTTATGGCTGCTAGAATATCTTACTAGGTTTGAGTGAAAATTGGAACACATTGTTCACAATATATGCACAGTGGCAATATCAGAGACGTGACATGTCTGCAAATCTTGTTTTAGCTTGTTCCAAGCTACTGTACATTTGCAGTTTCTAAAATAATCAAAGCCACTCAAGCTGTTTAGAAATAGAATTATAGTTCTGTGTTATAATCAAGGGAAGACATTTGTTAGGAACAGGATGCACTTCAGAAAATGTTTGTATCAGTACAAATAGGATAATTCATATGCTGTGACACTCACCCACTGGAATGTAAAGGTGAAACTGGTCCCAATGTTGCCAGCCTTCTTGGTGGCCTTCAAAACCTGGATGTGCCATCAGGATGTGCCAAGGAAATACAGAGCCCATTAAATGATTATCTAGTTGTATCTAGATATCTAGTTGGAGTGCACTTTTCTCTTTTTATTGCTGTGTTTTTAAATGTACCTTTTCATTTTTAATTGTGGAGGATTCTGATTTAATATGTGTTTTAAATGTGTACACTGCCCAGAGTCACATACAAGTGAGAAGGATGGTCATATAAATTTAAACAAATAAATATAAACTTTACCTGAGCATTGTTTATATTAATTGGACATTCTCTCCATATTTTCCGACATGATGCTTGAGCAATTCTACCTCACGATGTTCAACAAGCCATTTCAGCTTTTGGAAGCTCTTCGGACTATAATGAGGAAAGTAGAAGTAATTTCTTAGCAAGCTTACCAGAATTAAACTAGGCAACTGTGTCTGATTTGGCACAACTTCATAATTTTTTCAACCTGTTTATATTTTAATCAATCATCAGTAACAGCTCTGGTTTTTTTAATCATTGAGTGATTGATACACAAGACTTTAATTACTGTTGTTCTGAGAAAAACACAGCATCTCTTTCAACAGCATTCCTTTATTTTTGCCAATATAGATGAGTCATAGTCAAAATGTCTACTAGCTGTACATTGATGCTCAACATAGGGCTTCATACCATGCTACTACATGAAACATTCTTTGAGTGACAATTTGAAGATGTGTCCAAATTGCTGCTTGTTGCAGTGTGAGGTAGAGGAACTTCTGTTCATGAAGATTAGTAGTTTCCCAGGCTATCAAGTATCACCCATCAGATTTCTTTTACATGCTCTTGGATTCCGACTGATCTGAATTCTAATATTCAGGAGACTTTAATGGTGTGAAAAATTTGCAGGCTTCCTCCCCGCCACCCCAAAAAATCCTCTCCAAGGCAGTGGCTCTAATTTTTCTTATGTAATAAAGTAGTAAGGTTGTTGTATGTGAGCCTCAGTTGGTTCACATTGAATGCATTGTTGCTGACATACAGTAGCATTATTATGCAGGTTTTGTTGTGTGATGCAATATTAATGACTTAATATAATAGCAATATTGCAAATAAATAATAACAAGTGCCTTATATTGTAGCATTATTGTGATATATCACAGATACATAGTTTTACTGAAATAAAAATAAAAATAATGTGCTTAACTGGTATTATAACAACACCTACTGTGTGATGACCCGTAGTCTCTCAAAATAACCCAAAACTTATATTAAAGTCCGGTAAAGCCTTCAACTTAACTTCACTATTTTATTAGGCACAGTTTAAAGTCACAAAAGTAAATAATGAAGCAAACAGAAAACCAAAATAAACTGCATTGATGAGAGTTCTGAAGCAAGCCGAGATAACTAATTATAAACTCCAGGAAAATAACCAAGAAAAGTCCATGGGAAGAACGCCAGCAAGGATAAGCCTCTTTCAAGGTGAACACTAAATTGACTCCTGCAAATTCTAACTGCACAGTTGCAAACTTATATACATAGCTCCGACCTGTAAGCCACGAGGAGGATCATGGTAATCTCCTCTTGAGTAGACCTTCATCACCGGAGGCTTCTAAAAAGAGACTGGACAGCCACTTGTCTTAAATGGTATAGATTCTCCTGCTTGGGCAGTGGGTTGGACTAGAGGACCTCCAAGGTCCCTTCCAATTCTGTTATTCTATTATTTACTGTTATTGTACTGAGAAAATAGAAAATATCCTTAGATGAAAAAAGAAGGATCATACGTCAAAAGTAGGTGGTGTGGTGCTCATGAACACACATATGTCAGCAAATATCTACCTTATATCTACAACCTCCCAGTGCATCTGACCTTTTAGATAGACAAGGAGTTGGTGTGTTGAAAAGCAAGCTTCTAATGTAATAAAGATCACTATGAAATGATTTAGAACATCAGTTGCCAACCAGTGGGCTGTGAGAAAATTTTGGTGGGCCACAGAAAAATCTCACCCCCAGAGCACCCCCCAAAGCAATTAATCCAGGCTGCGCAGAAACACAAGGCTGTACCACCCCCATGGCCCGCAGGAACCCTCCCCACCCACTCACCCGGTAAACTTGCCTGCTAAATTTCTATTTTTCCTTTTTCCAACCATCATCTGTTCTGCTGTGCCAGGAGATTTAGATTAGCTAGGAAGCAGGAAATGGTTGGATTTTCTGCTTTTCAGCTAGTCTTTAGATCTTCGCGAAACCTCCCTTAGGACTGACAGTTTTAACTTGCAGCAAATTCAGTGCAGACTCACAGCAAGCAAATTTGAGAGACTGAGCGAGCCGATAGCAGATAGATAGATCACTGAATGATTCTGTGAGCAACTTGTGCCTGCTTTTGCCTTATTTTTGGGTAAAAGTGGCTCTTTTTTATAAAAAAAATCAAACATTTACATACATGGTGTGTTGTGGTTAATTTTGTGAGTTGGCTTGCTAGCAAATTTTATGAGTTTGCTTTGCAAGCAAATTCTATGTGACAGACTGAACTAACTGATGGCAGATAGACAGATTTCTGAATGAATTTTGTGATTCTGTGAGCAACTCAATCTGCCTGCCTGCTTTTGCTTGATTTGGGGTAAAAATTGCTCTTTTTTATAAAAGATTCATATTTATATAAGTATTTATAATATTTTACATACAAACCATGCCCAGTCAGTCACATGATCACTAAGCCACACCCACAAATTAGGCCCACCCACAGAACAGTTTTAGTGGTCCCTGGGATCTAAAATTATGAGTTTGGTGGTCCCTGAGGTCCAAAAGGTTGGTGACCCCTGGTTTCGAACATCCTGATAGATTGTGATTGGCCATACTCTTTTACTTGCCATTTTTAAAAAAACAGATATCTCCCAGAGCGGTTTTGAGTATTCCACCACAGTCTCAAAATGACAAATGTGTCCCCAACACTACCATCAAAACAGTTTCAAAGGTTTAAGCAAAGTATACCCAAACCTGTTTTGCAATATATAAGCTATAGTCTGTAATATTGCAGTGAAAACTATTCCTTTGATGTATCACATATTTGTTTAATGGCTATGTGTTTATGTATATGTTTGTAATTTCCTCATTTGAATGAATGACCATGTTACCTGTGAATTTATGTGAGATTCAGATATTGTTAAGTCTATGTTTAGATGCAACTGCTATTGACTGAGAAAAAGTAATGGACTTGGAATAGATAATGGATGCATTCTAAAACTTATTTCTAAATTGCCCACTTGTTTATCATTATTAATTTTCTGAACAAAATAATAGGAATTGCTAAAGATTTGTAACTCATTTTATGTTTTCAGAATTTCCAAATCATAATTCCCACCCTTAAAATACAACAGACATGAAAGAAATATAGCCTTTATATCATTATTTTGTCTCAAATTTCTTCCAAAAATATTATTTGACATGGAAGGTCAACAGAATAACATCAAGGCACAAATTTTTAACAATTGGAAAACTATTTCTTAAGTTTTAGAAAATAGTTTACTTGTAGTCATGAAAATAGTTTGTTCCCCCAAAATTCTTGATTTAAATATAATTTTTTCTGATTTTGTGGAATTGAATTATTCTCAGGACCTACTCCCACTGAACATCAGCAGAAAGCTGTTGCCAACAGGCTATCATAATTATTTATCCACTGTGCAGTCCTTCTGATTTCTGAAAAAAAATTCCTTCTTTAAACCTTCAGAAATGTTTGATACTGAGGGCTACAGAGAGAGGTGGAATAATGGAATATGGTCTCTCTTCCAATTAGGTATGTAGCCGATGTCTTCCAACCAATAGTGTCCAGCCCTAAATACAGTCCAAAGGTAAATGTGCCTTAAACAAGATGTTAGGTGATGGAATAAGAGCCAAGGAAGGAAATACAATGGAATTAAATTGCATGCTTTACTTGGGACTAAACAGATGTCCTGCTTTATCTTTGTCTCTCTTTTTTCAGCAATCAAGCACTGGGGATCTGAGGACTCTTAGGAAAGGGTTATCCCCATACCATTCTGAGTCTCAACTGTCTTCATTGTCGCAGTATCAGGATGCCATGCAAAATGTAAGATATACACAGAAGTCCACTCGTCATTATGCCGGTGGGAGTCTTAGACTTGTATAAAAAAGGAGCCAGAACCCAACTGAAGAATACTCATTTCTGGAAGATTGTCAAATAAACCAGGAGATAGAGATTTGTACATCTATTCTCATGTGCTAATTAGTATATATGGAAAATTAAGAAAGTACTTTGTCCTCTATAGGAAGCAGACTGACTAGAATTTATCATCAGAGATTTCCCCAAATTTTCCATTCTCAAAACAACAGTTTATGAACATATTGATGAAGCAAAAGCCTTTGATATAATAACTGGATATATATGGTGCTAAGTGTATTGTTTGTTTTTTTATTGGCTTTTTGTATTGGCTTCATCCACTGTGTTTTGTACATATTGTGTATCACATACAATATTGCCTAAAACCATGTTCTACTTACATTGTAGTTTTCAATTTAGACTGACATTTTTTTTCAGTCTAAACTCTAACCCTAACCATTTAATTCTGTGTTCAGTGTTTTACAGAGAAACGTAAGGATTTTTTGTTGTTGTTATGTCCATAAGTCAGTAATTACATGCCTTCACATTTTAATCTCCTAAATATTTATCTAGGACTATGGAATCTTGAATTATTGGAATTTAATTGCTTATAAGAGATTATACAGTAAAAACTAATTATCAAATTTCTTTAAAGGGTTAATTGTACTAGAATACTTTAATACAATATGAGAAGTGATAAATATTATGTCGCACTGCTTATTCTCAATGCTAGGTCATTTTGAAGGAATTAAAAGGAATGTAGTAAGGAAAACAGAGTAAATATATGCACTTTACATATAGTTTGGCTCAATAGCCTAAAATAATATCCATATAACACATCATGTTATACTATATAAGCCATAATATGTGGGTTCACACATCACAAAATACCAGCGTATACTGTTGTGTTAGGATATGACATATCACCTATAATTACTTGAATAACTTGTAACTGACAAAATTTACATAATACATCTAACTGTAAATGATGGATTGTACATTGTTGTACTGGTATCCACGCAATATCTTCCTACATTAACCATATTATGGTGTAACACAGTAACTGGGTCTTTACTTAGTCTTACATGAGAGTACAAAGTCTATCCTCTACTTACTCAACTAGGTCTAAAACTGGACGATTAAAATAACTGTTGTAATTTCTGTGAAAAGTGATACTTATTACATGCATCTGTTACTAATCAAATATTAAGGTCCATGGGTCCAATTTGTTTTTTAATCTATTGAATGTCTTCCTAAATATGAGGGAAAGCCAACTGTAGTTTTCAGACTGGCTAGCTTATTGATTCTTCACATTTGTGTCAAAGATGAAAGAATCCTTGTTTGTTCATTTGAGCCAGATGCTTATACTAATGGTAAAGAAAAGCTTTTTAAAATATGCCAAATAATTACTTGTAAAAGTTGAGATTATATGCAGAAAGAAATATTTAGTTCTAGGAGAAGTGTAGTGTATGCATGAAGTAACTGAAATGTTCAGTGGATTGCAAAATATCAGATTTGAAAAGATCATCCTAAAACAAGCAAATTTTACCTTTTGGTTACACTAGTCAGACTTAATAATTAATAATCATACCAAAGTTTTAATCTTACTTCAAATACAGTGGGATGCTCATTCTGTGAGTTACCCTGGAGAGGCAAGTTTGTTTTGCGGTTCATTATTTGCCTGCTTTCACACTCACAGCATTGGATATCCTATGGTTTTGATCCTAGCAAATTCCTAGGGCAGAATGCCTTCCCTGAGTCATTGAATGTGGCTTGTAACTGGGCATAAATCCCAGAATTATTCTTCCAAAAGGGCAGTTTCATGGCAGCTTATATGGAGCCAGATTCATAGGACAAAAGGAACAGGTGTGTGTGTGTGTGTGTGCATGCGTGTGCACATGCCCATTTTAAACAAACCTTTTTATTTGTTCCTTACTCCATGAAAAGGGTGTGTAAGTTCTTTTGGTTGGGTTGAGTAGATTTTATGGAACACTGCCATGATGCTAATGATATATTGTGTCTGATGAGACAAGATAGTGGCTGGGCGAGGCAGATAGGTAGATTGGTTTGGCTTCTGAACAACCCCAAATGTTAATTCATGAGCACCTGTTTACTAGATGTATCTGATGCAAATTAAATATTCAATGAGAGAATAGCATCTGGAATAAAGCTTTTCTTAGCATGAAGGGAAAATAGCCTTTCCCTTCCTCCCATTTTCTTGTTAATGCTGTTGATTAAAAGACTATATACTATATATGTATATGTCTAAATATTTCAGAGGAACACAGTAAAATACAGAGGGTTTCTTTTAATTCAGATAATAATCTCTTGTTCAGTCTTGTTATTCTCTCCCTTCTCTGCAAAGATGTGTGTTCCTTAGTTTATGCCCTATGGCAGAATATTCTGTTTTTTCACTTTTGCAAATCCACCTCCTTGTGATCTAGGACAACACGGTTCTTTAAATATGAAAGACAGAGACTGAAGCAGCCAGGCTAGTTTTGCTTTAAATTGGATGCCTGCGAGTCCAAGTGAATAGTGGATGTCCAATAATGAAATGTCACAGTTACTTTGAATCAAATGTCCTTTTAGTATGCATCATAAAAGGAAGCTTGCTGGCTGGATAGAATACTAACAAACTGATACTTTGGTAAACTCTTAACAGAATAAGATTAGACTAGATTTAAAGCTTCACTGGACCAAAAGTAGTAAAAATAGCATTTGTTACATTGACGGTATTCATTAGTTTAAAACAAGAAATTACAGGGTTATGATTAGTGCTCCATTATCCTTCATCAGAAAATGAAATTCTTGCTCTCTCTGTATGTGTGTGTGTGTATGTCTGTGTGGGAGAGAGAGATTAGGGGAAGGGAAAGAAAAAAAAGAATTACCTGTGAATATTATGCCAACCCTATTATATGAACCTGGAATTAATTGAGTAATGTTATCTTCTTAAAGAGTCTAAATTTTCATTCCAAACCCAGAACAGGTTTCCCAGACTTTGTGATCATACAAGATAAGAAAAAAAAAAATCAAAACTATTTAGGATCTCAGAATAAATTTGTGCAAGTCAAAGCACAAGACTTTTCTTTCTTGATTGTGGTTGAACAGCAGTTCCCACCCTCAGTAGTTTGGGGAAATTGTTTAAGTTTCTTTCCTTCTTATCCAAGTTTTTCTCTTGTATATAATCCATCAATTATCCTTGTGGTAGACTAAGAAATTTAAGAATTTTAATTAATTTATTCTTTTTCTTTCTTTTCCACACCTAACCAAGTGTGACCCAACTAATTATTGATCAAAAAGTCTTTTATTCCTAATCAGCAAATTATATATTACATTTTATAATAGAGACTATTGAATTGGGTACTATCAGAGAACGTTTTGATGCCTGAACAGGCAGTATTCAGATTTCAACATTCAGCAATGGATCTAAGTATAATTTAACATTACCTAGCCAAGACATACTCCAGTTAATCAAAAACTGTATGTTGCTTTTTTAAATTAAAGGGCAGAGTTTGATTCAATTCCATCTGACAGACTCTGGAAGAAATTAGCTGTTACACTGATTGAATGCTGTCTGTTTTAATTATAACAACATTGCACCAGATGTTACTTCACAACAGAAGAATAATCACAAAAGAAATTCAACTGAACACATATCCACCAAAAAGACATTAAACAAGGAACGTTTTAATATTTACATCAGTGATAACACTGAAATTTTTGCTAAACCAGAATTCTAGCCTCCATCTCTCATCCACTGTCTCATCTCCATTTTTATGTGTGGATGATTTAGGAATTCTATCTATAACTCATCTCAGTATGCATAGATTATTTAAAACTCTATCATTTTACTTCTCTACAGATTTTGTGTGCGTGCACGTGTGCCTTTGAGTCGGTGTTGATCCTGGCAAGTGCATAAACAAGTCCCTGCAGTCTTTTTGGCAAGAGTTTGAAAATGGTTTGGTTTTACTTCCTTCCTAGGGCTGGGAGGGAGTGACTGATCTGAGGTCACCCAGCTTGCTTTTATGTTTATGGGTATGAATTAACAGTTTCCTGTTTTCTAGCTCAGCACCATAAGTAGCACATCAAACTGGCCCTCTACACTGGCTCTAGGGAATACTAAAATAAAGGTTTTAATATTCCCAAGAAAGTGCTTATGTTGCCAGTTATTTGGAAGATCAGTGGGAGAGTTTTTGAGTCGGTTAAAACCTCTAAATACTTAGGGGATTACTTTCAAACTTCTATCCATTGCACCTGCAAGTGAATGATTTTAAAATAAGACTTTAAAAACAACCCTAGAGATTGTTAAATATACAGTCCAACATTGTAGCAACTCTGTCCAAACAGAAGCTAAATTATTTAGTGCTGACATTTTAGTTGCAATGCTATATGGTGTTTAATTGTACATCTCTAAAACACTTCAAGTCATTCAATCAAAATTTGTAAAAGCTGTACAGGTAGTCCTTGATTTACTATGGTAATTGGGACAAAAATTGTCATTACTCAGTGATGCAGTTGTAAAGTGCAATGATTGGCAGTCCCAACTGTCATTCTTAAGTAAGAACTGCATGGGTTGTTAAGCAAGGACCTCATATGATCATGACTTCCAACTTCCTGCCATATTTCCCATTGACTTTGCTTGTAGAAAGCCAGCTGGGAATGTCAGAAATTGGGATAATGGCTCACTGCAGCATTGTAATCATGAGCCAGGTGCCAAGAAGTGGATGACAATCATTGAGAGGGGGGATGCTGCAACATCTGGAATTCCAGGACCAGTTGTAATTAGCACTTATTCAATGCCTGTTGTAAGTTTGAAAGATTTTTGAAGCTCATTAAATCAAGGCAACTGAATGTTCCTTTTACTTAACTCTTAATGCCCTTATTTGGTTGCATTTCTTTGGAGCTTGCTTGCTTGCTTGCTTGCTTGCTTGCTTGCTTGCTTGCTTGCTTGCTTGCTTGCTTTATTTATTTATTTATTTATTTATTTATTTATTTATTTATTTATTTATTTATTTATTTATTTATTTATTTATTTATTTATTTATTTATTTATTTATTTATTTATTTATTTATTTATTTATTTATTTATTTATTTATTTATTTATTTATTTATTTATTTATTTATTTATTTATTTATTTATTTATTTATTTATTTATTTATTTATTTATTTATTTATTTATTTATTTATTTATTTATTTATTTATTTATTTATTTATTTATTTATTTATTTATTTATTTATTTATTTATTTATTTATTTATTTATTTATTTATTTATTTATTTATTTATTTATTTATTTATTTATTTATTTATTTATTTATTTATTTATTTATTTATTTATTTATTTATTTATTTATTTATTTATTTATTTATTTATTTATTTATTTATTTATTTATTTATTTATTTATTTATTTATTTATTTATTTATTTATTTATTTATTTATTTATTTATTTATTTATTTATTTATTTATTTATTTATTTATTTATTTATTTATTTATTTATTTATTTATTTATTTATTTATTTATTTATTTATTTATTTATTTATTTATTTATTTATTTATTTATTTATTTATTTATTTATTTAAGCATGTATTAGATAACATGTATCATAATCATAAACATGATTATGAATACATGTCCCAATAGGTTCTGGTTAAAACAAATTATCTGCAGTACTTTCTTGATTTTTTTCACCTGCTTTTGTAAGGGAGGTTAATCTCCTTCCTAAGGAGACAAATCAGTCATGATTGGATATACTGCAGCTTTTCTATTATGGCAATATCAAGGCTATACATGGCCTTGATCAAATTTTGGCCAAAGGATTTGGGACCAAGAAATTCAAATTAATATAACCAGAGTCTACCATCTCCATTACGGTGCAATTTTTCCCTATTCCTGGATTATCTCTAGATAGCAGAAACTAAAATTCAAATCAAGAAGAGATCTGAGCTCAGTCCTTCCATATATAAACTATACCATCAATTCTTACACATACAGTACATAACATGCACAAGTTCTCTAATTCTGTTTGTAAATCCTCAGGCTCTATATTTCATGCTCTATGTTTTCATTTTTCAAGCTGGTTTAGAAAAAGCCACTTGTGATCAATGTTAAAAAAATAATCAAAGGTTCCAAAGTCTGAAATCAGAAGATGGTAGACTTATTTTGATTTAGGTCTTTTCAATGTTTCTTACCTTACTTTACACCTGCCTTGAGAAAATCTTTCTCTTGAAAAAAACAGTATATTTGGATTAGTAGGAAGAGACTAACTACATTGTGCTTTGTGGGACCCCGAGTTACAGCTACATGAACTCTTGTCCCCATCTCAGATCATATAGAAAATTAACTGAAGAAAACGTGTACTCAGCCATGCCTAAATTGGTTGGTTTTATCATAAACATGGCTTTCCTGTAATTTGTGATTAATTAATCGTAAATAAATTTCTTAGAAATAGAAGGAAAATTCCTCTGTTGAAAGCTCCTTCATATTTCCAAATAACCAAGGAATTGTTTCAGTTCAGTACAAAGCTATATCCATGTAGGAAAAGAAAGAATTGCTTGTTTTATTGTTTGGATTTTGTGTATATGTTGTCATTCACGGTTCAGTGCCCCCCCCTCCATAATGAGCAATATTTTCTTCTGCAAAAATGCCAAAGGCTTCAGATTTGAAAGCAAGAGGAGAAGGAGGGGGTAGCTTTTCTTTTTCTTTCTTTTTCTTTTTCAACATGTTCTCACCAACTGTACTTCTCAGCAAGTGATTATGACAGCATGTTAAAATTGAATGGTGTGATTTCTTGGCACATTTCTGAATGAATCATCCTGCAATTTAAGTTAAATAGATGCTTGCTTGGAAGAGCTGCTACCACAATCTAGTTTATGATAGGGCCTGGGCTGTCTCCCCTGATGTGCAATGTGAGTCAGGCATGAATGTGAAAAATTTGAATTATTGCCTTAAATGCTGATTTTTCTTTTTCTGTTATTTAGTTGCTGGCCTCTTGAATGTTTTTTCTTTTTATCCTTGAAGGACTGGAACATTTTCTGTATTTAAATGGCTGTGAAAGTAGTCTACAGCAATGTAATTGTTTTTGTATAATTTTATTTACCACATAACCATCTGCAGCGGGGGTAAAAAAAAACCTTCAAAGCCCACACAATTGCTGCAGAACTAAAAAGTGAGTTTCTAGGTAATCCTGCTCAGTGGTACTATCGCACAAAATGGGTTCTACTAACTTCCAATAAAACAAAAAATAAACCCAGTTTTGATGAGAACTTTGTGGCAAGAAGTTCCAGTGTAAAAATACCATTACTCTCCAATGCTTTTGGTTCTAGAAATCCAAATTTGGTATCCAGAATCCATGATTAAAACTAGATAAGTGATCTTAACTGGAGTTCATCCATAGTATTGAACTTCTAGAATTCAAATTATCTCAAATTGGGGGTGCCCTAAATTTTAAAGCATGGAGAAATAATTTTGTTTATTTATTTGTTAAATTGAGTTCTACCTTTCAGAACTAGAAAATTTCCCCAAGTTAACTTACAACACATTAAATACTGATTAATTAAACAACAAAAATACAGTAAAACCATTATTAAAAATACAATCTATAAGCAGAAGAGGTCTTAGCAGATGTTTATGTAGTCTTTAGTCAGTTTTGATTAACTCAAAATCCAAGCATGGTCAACTGTAGTTATGCCTGAATAGTGGAATTACCTAGGAATTTAAATGTTAGTGGCTAGATTGCAAAGTTAACATCCTGGGAGAAGGTAATGGGAATTATTTATATAGCATTGTCAAAAAAAATATAAATAGGCATATACATTTGAAATATTATCATTAAAGAACTGATAGAGACATTTTCAGAAGTCTACATTTTAACATTTGATCCAGTAGTCTTATTCTGCATTTTATTATTCATGAATTTTTAACATTGCAGGACAACGGCTGACAGAGTATTTTTGGAAAATAGAGTGTTTTGAAAACTAAGGTGTATGTGCTGAGTTTAACAGGTGACTGAACCTGTCAGATTTCCATCACATAGCGTGCATTTCCCATGCCACCATTCAGACTGATTTTTCATATGATATCAGTAGATGCATATATGCATTATCTTGCTGTTTGTTTCCATAGAAACTGATTCAGAAAGGAGGAAAAGGGTAGCAGGAAGGACAAAGGGGAAATATCAATTAAAGTTGTACAATAAATGTAGACCCTAAATGATTAGACATTTCCTGATAGTCTTTATACAGAGAGTTATAGTTTGACTTCTAAAAGAAAAAAGGAACGAAGGAAGGAACGAAGGAATGAACAATTTGTTATTTGAAATATACCTAGAGTTTCATCCGAGGATTCCTGTGTTAGTTATCAGTATGTTATTCAGCTAGTAGAGAAGATTGTTCTCATATTTTTAATGAATTGTGAAAGTATAGTATTTATTCTTCTGCTTAGATTTCACAATAATAAGTTATATATCAAGATGGTTCTTGATTATTAGAAACATTATTCCTAACTTGATGGATGAAAGCAGGTCAGAATGCAACTCAGGACTGATCAAAATATAGTGAGATCATAATCCAATTCAAGGCCAGAGGACTGTCAAATTCTAGGTGGTTCTTGTTTAGTGACTATCGGTACCTTTTCCTCTCATGGAGTGGAAATGGTTACAGAAAGTATTCAGAAATTTCATGGTCTCTCTACCCATCTTCCCTGACTTAATTAGCCTTTAACATATTTTAGATCTAATTTCAGCCTTTAGTGTAATGTTAGGTAACGTTTGGCACAAACACGCTGTATCACAGTCAAGAATTTTGTTATGTCTGTGTATGACACATGTGCACGTTCATGTGTGCATGCGGTGATGAAGAAAAATGGTTTAACTCATCCACAAGCTGCTGTTAATGTCATAAACATGTTAAGTTGAGGCCAAAGAAATACAGTCACTTTCATAAATTGGAAAAAGGATCACTATTAAAAGAAAAAAAAACTGGGATTAAGGTGATGGATCCATTGGTTCGATATCTAAATTAGGCAAATGGCTCTGCAATGAGATTTGTTTACAATTCATTACACTACAATCAAGTGTGTCTTAAACTTTATGCTTCCTCTCATTATGTCAACCTTCATAATGTTACCCTAAAACAGTGTTTCTCAACCTTGGCAACCTTAAAATGTGTTTATTTCATCTCCCAGAATTCTAGAGCGAACATGGGTATTCTGAGTAGTGAAGCCAAATATCTTAAAGTTACTAAAGTTGAGAAACACTGCTCTAGCATTTCATGCATCCAGCAATACTTTATACCACTGCAATACTATGAAACGTTTAAACAATGATAGTGACATATATATAGTTTTCATTTGCTGTTGTTGAGTCACAATATTTTGTTCCAAATGAAGATGTTTGTGAAGGGATTCTCTAAATCAGTTGTCAACCTTGTCAACTTTAAGATTCTCCATGCTGGGGAAGTCCAGACATCTTAAAGTTGCCAATACTAAGAAACACTTCTCCAAATTCAAACCAGTACAGTTTTACTTGAAGCATCATCAGTACTATATATTAAGATGGCTGTGACTGTTTCTAGGGTTGTGTATCTGCTCTTTAATGAGTTACCAATGAATGTTTTCATTTGTATCCCCATACATGTCAAATAATATTTTCATAATGAAAGCTGAAACTTTGCAAAGCCTTAATGGTGAATAACTTTGTTTAAAAAATTGCCGTCTTTGGGTTCCACAAGAAGTGAATCACTATTTTTAGTTTTAAAATCTTTTGCTGTTTTCTCTGTTGTCCTTTTCATAGATTTTTAGATTTAAGTTAGTGATAACCACAAAGCAGAAACTCAATTTGCTGGCTTTAGGGAAACCAATAGTAGTCAGAGATTTGGACAAGTAAACTAATATAGCCCTCCAAAATGTGATGACATCATATTTTGGACTAATTCAGAAATACCATTCATCTCCTGTTTGTGTTTATGAAAAGACTCGAATCTTTTGATTTGAAGAAGCCACAGTTCATTATACAAGAACTTGAGGAACAGCACCCTCACATTCCAGAACAAACCAGCATTTGATATTATAAACCATTAGCAATCATGGGAATCAGTTGTAATGGAAATATCATCCTAGGCTAGGTGTGTCAAAATCAATTACATTGAGGGCCGCATCAAGATTGCATTTGACCTTGGGGGGCAGGCTGGGCATGGCCAGGGTGGGCATGGCCAGTTTGATGTTGCTCGTGTTGGGTGCTCCTGTGGTGGTCCAAGCACTCTCCCAGTGAAAACAGCCTCCTGAGCTCCGTTTTCAGCCACGACGGCATCCTGCAGCCCTCTTCCAGCAAAAATGGAGCTCTGTTTTTGCTGGCAGAGCCACCGCAGGCCAGTCTTTCACTGTTTCCAGGGTGGCCTCATGGGCCAGATCTAAGCACCCAGTGGGCCGAATCTGGCCCCTGGCCCTTGAGTTTGACACTCCTGCCCTAGGCCAAATCAGCAAGAAGTGTGAAATGGTGGCTATTTGGTGATGGTCAGAGCTGGGACTTTACACAATGTGACTGAAGCATAATATTTGACATAATCGAACCTGATCATTTGTGCTTGAGTGAGAACTTTGTGTTGACTTGTTTGATGATCCATTTGTTTGTTTTCTTGGCTGTCCACAGTATTTTCAGGAGTTTTATCCAAAATAGCAACAAACCACATTGATTTTCTTGATTTGTTAGGTATGTGTGATGACAGAAGAACTTGAAGTAGGGATCACAAAGCTATTTATTATAAAGATTTACTTTTTCTTATATTTTGACAGGGTCCTTTTCGCATGACTCCTGATTTTGCTGCTACTCCTCAAGTTGGGTATATTCCTCTAAGCCAGAAACCTGAAGCAGTAGTACATGCTATGAAGGTACGTATATATTTATTTGTGAGCATGATAAATTATGTTTTCTGTTTTGGAGCAAAGGATAATTTTTTCAAAAGCCACTGATATCCTTTGCCAGCTTTTGCCATTTAATGTCCTCTAGATTTTTCGAACTTGAAGGACATCAGAGTGGAAAAAACTGTTGAAATATAGAGTACGGAAATATAACAGTATAACATCTCTGAAAAGTTTTGCCCCAAAATGTGCTGTCATTCATATTATTTATAATGGCATATTGTGCAATAGGATATGACAGCAAAATAGGCAACAGTGCTATTGCAGAGCTTTGTATTTCTAACAAATGAGATATGAGGAAAGACTTTTGAGCAGGTAATAAAACGTGGTAGACTTTCTTAGATTGGATAACCAGAAACTATTAATCAAGCCATCTCGGTTTGCTTGGCTCATTTATTCTCCGAGAGTAGTGAGTTGGTTGCCATTTCTGACTCTGAGCTTTGAACTTTGATTGTCCACACAATTAAGTGTATGGCAGACATATGGAGGCCAAATGAGTTAGCAGCACAGTCAGCAACCACTTGGATCAATAATTAATTATTTCCTTTTCATTAAAGATCTAGTTTTGTCAGTAAATCCTTCTTGTTTTCCTTGTATCCTTCCCCATTAAAAAAAAAAGAGAGAAAGCAACAGATTGAATTAGTTTAAGCCATGCAAACAATGATCATAATGTCAGTTAAGCTAGTGAATTATAAGGTTTTAAAGTAGGTTAAGCTAAGTAAGCAAATGACCCAGTTTTGTAATTGAGGATTTAAAAATAAGCCAGAAAAAAGAAATACAGTACTAGTCTAATTCTAAGCAATCAACGTGCAGTTATATAATGGAAAAATGGCATGAAATTTTGGAAAAATATTTTACCCACATCGTTATATGGATTTGAATCAAAATTGATTGCAATATTATCCCCATTTTGAAATCCAAGAAAAACCCAATATTATTAAGTATGTATAAAGATACTTCAAATTTATGTTGGAAATGTGAAAGACATGAAAGGTTCTTGATCCAAATGCATATAGTGATATAAAGGACTGTAACAATTAACATTTAGCTGAAACAAGGGGTTTTTTGGTAATGAGTTATGGACAATATGTAGAAATATGCACAAAGACAGAAAGATTTGAAAATACCTACAAAAGGAGAATGACTGGTGAAAATGACAGAATTTGCAAAAATGTTTCTTTATAATCCAAAGCATGTTTCACTGGGAACCCTTCATGGATTTTTTTTTTTACTAAAAGTAGAAAAAATGAACTGGTGATTTATGAATTTGATGATTAGAAAGGGTAAATATAACAAAAAGGGAATGATGATGTAACCCTAAAGATGTAAAATAGATAATAAATGTATTTGTAACTGCTATAAAGATCAGAAGATGCTTATTTGTTTCTGCTTCTGTACACATATTTTTCTTTACTCTTTTCTCAAATTTGTATAATTTTTACTATTTTGTAACTTCTTCAATAACAATTTTAAAAATCTAGCGAATGGGTTTATAATACAGTAATAGGATTTGAAAACAAAGATTGCAGAAACATGTTTATTCTTTTAATTTAGTAACCAGCTTGTTTCTGCTGGCAAGAACAAGCACTTGGCAGGTTCTCTTTCATCGGCATCCTTCTCAGGCAATCCTGTTTGCATCTATTACTATGGGAACTTAAGGAATAATCAGACTTCAAGGGAAATGGATGAATATTATCTCTCTGCTATCCTTTGTGGAAGTATAGTTAGTATGTAAGCCAGTCAAAGAGTATGAGGTTATCATCAAACTAATAAATGTTTTCATTCAGGCGTGATTAAAATCCTGAGAAAATGATTTGAGTGTGAAAACAGAAAATTCCTTTTTTCTACCTAGTTTAGAACTGTTTAGATTGGCCTTTTCCAACCTTCTTTCCAGATGTCTTGAAGCTGGCTGAAAATTGTAGATGTTCTGATCCCAATACAAATGAGTTGCCAGATTGAAGAAGGCTGTGCTATACTGACGGCAGCTCTCCTTGTTTTTCCATGAGTGAGCTCTACATTTAGTATTTTCCAAATCTTTATACAGTGAAAAAAACTGTATTCAATGAAATAATTTTCAGCAGGAGAAATATAGAAACTGAGTTAAATCACTGGTCTACCTAATTCATTATTAGCACATCTTGAAATCTTGTGTGTTGTATTGTTTTTTTCAGTGTTGGGATGTACACATGTCTTAGCTGTATCTAGAACCCAGTAAAATGTACTTGATGTCTACATGTTTATCTAACTTTAAATATCAGTTACATACTTTCCTGGATCTCCTACCTTGCCGATCACTAATTTAAGTTTTAGAGTTATATGGCATGTGGATGAAATACTTTGATCATATTTTATTGCTGCATTCTAATCTTTTCAGTCTTTATCCTTTCTCTTCCTTTCTCTCTTTTTCTCTGTGTGTGTTGTGAGATTTTGTTCTGTTCTGTTTTGGCTGTAATGAATCATGATGTGACATATTTTATAATTTCATCTCCATTGTGCTTGTCTATAGGTCCTTGAAGTCCATGAGAATTTGGACAGGCAGATACAAGAAAACTATGAAGAAGACCTGAGTGAAAAGGAGAAAGCAATTGTTCGTGAAATGTGCAATGTAATTAATCCATTTTCACAGTCTTTCATGTGTTAGCTGTTCACTTCTAGCTGTGGTGTTGATGTTGTTCAATATCTTGTAGGATCTGTTCTGTCTGGGCAGACTTATTTAATTGTCCTCACAATCTGAAGAAAAAAAAATATTACAAAGCAAGTGACAATGCAGTTCAAGATTAATCAAGGAAATCCTATTGAATTTAGTGGTACTAATTTTCAAGTAAGGTTGTATACTCGCCTTCTCCAAATATGTGCCTTCTAGTTGTGTTCGACAAAAATTCCCAAACTTCCTGGTGAGCAGACTTACAAGGAACCCAATTGGATAGGACTGAAGCCTGAATTGTTTTTATCTATTAAAAAGGATACTAAATGATCCCATTTCTAAGATCTTCATCACCATTTTATTTATTTGTTAGATAAATTTATATGATTGTCCAACTCACACACAGTGACTCTAGGCAGCTAACAATTAAAACCCATAAACTCTCATCTGCCCCAGTGGTGGTAACCACACGGTCACACCAGCCAATTGATTGGCTCTGTATCTACCACGGAGTCCCCAGACCCACTGTCAAAACCACATATTAAGGGTCTTCCAGAAAAAGTAGCAAGGTGAAGGCCAATCTTATCTCTGAGGGAATGATATTCAAAAAGGAAAGAGCCATCACAGAGAAGGCCCTTTTACTGATCCTACAAGATGTACCTCCCTCATAGATGAGACCCTCAGCATTGCCTTGTTGCTCTAGTGGGCTGGATAACTAAGGAGAGACAGTCCTTCAATAATTGGACCCCAAGCCATGTAGGGCTTTAAAGATGATAACCCAGTATTTTGAATTGCACTTGGAAGTAGATAAGTAACCAGTGCATCTCCTGCAAAAGAGATGTCACATGTTCAAATCTTGACTTGTGTAGAACTATGCTGCATTTTGAATTAACTGAAACTTCCAGATAATTTTCAGGAGCAGCCCTATGTAGAATGCATTACAGTAGTCCAAACAAGAGGTTGTTAGGACATGACTGTGAGGAGATCCAGGAATGGCTTAACTGGCACACAACTTGCAACTGTGCAAGGCTCTCCTGGCCATGATTGCCACCTCTTCCTTAAGCAAGAGTTATGAGTCCAAAAGAATCTCCAGATTATGCACTGGGTCCATCTGAGAAAATGCAATCCTATCTATGACCAACAATAGTCATTTTCCAAGAATCAAGGAGCTCCAAACCCAAAGGCTATTCTATCTTGCCAGGGTTCAGTTTTAGTCTGTTGCTCCCCATCCAAATCTCAAAGAGTTTTTGGGCACTGCAAAAGGGCAGTTGTAGCATCCCTTAATAACAATGTACAACTGAGTATCATTAGTATACTGATGATATCTCACTCTATGTTGATGAGTGATCTCACCCAGCAGTTTCATGTAGATGTTAAACGGGAGCTGAGAGAGCACCTATTTCTGTGGAAAATTAGGGGTTGAGAATTGGACCTCTCCCTCATAATCAAAACTGAGTGAAAACAGCCTCAGTGTAAGGAAGCATAAACAAATAACAATAAAAAGAAAAAGGTAAGGGTAAAAAAATGAAAGAGTACAGCAGAGAGTAAAAATCAGTCGCATAAGAAAAGACAGGAGAATTTAAAGACACGGAGGAAGAAACATCAATGTTACTTTGCCCTGCTCGTGTGTGACTCTGTCCAAACCATCTGTCTCCATCTGCCCCAAAAATATATTAAGGTACTAAACAAAAACTATGAAACAGGACCATGATGCAAATCACATAAAGTACCAGTAAATGGGTACTGTAACAAATGATTTCTGAGAATGCTACATTCTTAGAATGTTACTTTCTGTAAAAGAAATGGCTTACACCCAAGCAGATTGGCTGACAGTTTCAAAATGGGACAAGCACTTTTACCATGATTCATCCAGTGTTTTGCCTGTGCTGT
Organism: Laticauda laticaudata; assembly: GCA_004320025.1. Lineage (NCBI taxonomy): Eukaryota > Metazoa > Chordata > Lepidosauria > Squamata > Elapidae > Laticauda > Laticauda laticaudata. The sequence goes on from BHFT01044183.1 coordinate 26,910, forward strand.
TTCGTTATTTTTCCTATGCCTCTGCTTTGTTTTCTAGTATCCAAATAGGTAGCATCAATAGACATTGTGATGCTGGTATGGATGTGGGTATGGATGGATACTTCACTTGGCTGTTGTAATTAGTGTTTAGGAGAGCCTACATCAGACATCTCACTGTGTAAAATGGGATGAAGAGAAGAGACAACAGGTCAGCTCCTTGTCTCTTTGGACTTCCCCCACATTCCTGCAGTGTACCTGGGAATGGCTAGTCTAGTGAAGAGAAAGACCAGGGGAGATGTGATAGCAGTGTTCCAGTATTTGACGGGCTTCCACAGAGAGGAAAGGGGTCAAGCTATTTTCCAAGGCAGCCAAAACCAGACTAGAAATAATGGATGGAAACTGATCACGGAGAGATTCAACCTAGAAATAAAGAGAAATTTTCTGACAGTGAGAACAGTCAACCAATGGAACAGCTTGCCTTTGGAAGTTGTGGGAGCTTCATCCCAGGAAGCTTTTAAGAAGAGATTGGACTGTCATTTGTCAGAAATGGTGTAGGGGTTGGTTGGGTAAGAGGTTGGACTAAATGACCTACAGTACAAGGTCCCTTCCAATTCTATTCATCTGTTAAAACCTTCCTCCCATCCTTAAAACAGGAGGAAGAGCCATCCTTTGGGAAATTGTTGCACCTCAGAATCGAGGCTGGCAAAGTAGCTGTCCCTGTATAATGATGGGGGTAGAGATTCCTGCCAAAGCCTGGAAGCCAGGCACATTTTGGTTGCCAGGCAAGACTGTTGTCTTTAATAACCAAAAAAGGAGCAGCCAGGGATGCAGGAGACTTGTGGCCTCTCCTCGGTGTAACATGGAATGTTAGAACATAGGTGCTTTCTTTCTTTCTTTCTTTCTTTCTTTCTTTCTTTCTTTCTTTCTTTCTTTCTTTCTTTCTTTCTTTCTTTCTTTCTTTCTTTTTTTCTTTCTTTCTTTCTTTCTTTCTTTCTTTCTTTCTTTCTTTCCTTTCTTTCTTTCTTTCTTTCTTTCTTTTCTTTGCCAAGCAAGTATTAGATAACAGGTAAAAGTATAAACATGATTATGAATACATGAAATGGATATGAATAAAAAGAAACATTAGGACAGGGACGATAGGCACGTTGGTGCACTTATGCACATCCCCTATAGACCTCTTAGGAAAGCGGTGAGGTCAATGGTACACAGTCTAAGGTTAAAGTTTTTGGGGTTTGGGAAAGAAACCATGGAGTCAGATAGTGTATTCCAGACATTGACCACTGTGTTGGTCGTATTTCCTGCAATCAAGTTTGGTGTGGTTTTCCTTGAGTTTGCATCCATCGTGTGCTCTTGTATTGTGGTTGAAGCTGAAGTATTCATTGACAGGTAGGACTGGGAGTTGAAGTTCTCCAGGCGTAAATTTGCCAAGATTGGAGACCCCTGCTCTATAGGTAGTCTTCCACTTACAATCATTTGTTTAGGATCATCCAAAGTTACAATAGCCCTGAAAAAAGCAACTTATAATAGGTCTTCACACACAACCATGGCAGCCTCCTTGTAGTCTCATGATCATGATTTAGGTACTCAGAAATTGTAGTGCATTATGATGCTTTAGTGTATGGTGGTCGCATGAGTGCCATTTACAACTTTCCCAGCTGGCTTCTGACAAGCAAAGCCAATGGGGAAGCTGGCAGAAAAGATAGCAAGATGCCAGTTGCATGACTTGTTTAATGACTATGGCAAAAAAAAGGAAAACCCTGTAAAATCAGGTACAGTAACATTTACCTCACTTAATGACTGCAGCTTAACAGTAAATTTGCTGCTCTCTATTGTGGTTGTATATCAAACAGTACGTGTATAGGCTAAAATTTTGCACTGTAATCCTTAATGATCCAAAATCAAACATATCAAATTGCTTGTGAAATGTAAAAGTGGTCCTTTTTCTATTAAAAAAAGGGCAAAGGAGTGTGTTTTAAAAGACAAACACACCATTTTTTAAGGGATGGGTACAATTTCAAGCCTAGCTGCAAAAAAAATGCAACTTGTTCCTAGGTGAAGTACATAGGATTGTAGCAATCTGCTCAGTACTCTGCCTCTTGATTTGGAAATAAGTCCCATTGTGTCCAACCCTGAGAGAGTCTAGGTAAGATTAATGTAAGTTATTTAGATTGTACCCATTTTCGTCAACTACTATATCATGGGTGTGTTTTTCAGAAATGGCATAAGCACACAATGCTGGTAATCACTCATAGAAACCATTATACTGGAGACTTATCCTGCCCTACTGGAATTAAAGAAAACAAGACACTGTTGGTAGGGAAATGACTAACACTTGTAGGATGTGAGTACTGTAACTTTGTGGAATGTCAGTGTCATGGAACAAAGCCAGGAGCAAAAACAATGTGCACAAAACTGTGTTTTTACACATGCTGTGTAAAAAAATGCTTATTCCTTGCTTTGCAGAACAAAATATATTCAAAGACAGTCCCCAAAAAGTTCTCTTGAGAGCCCTCCATTAAAGCAAAGCAATTTTCAAGAGCAGTGCACAGTATTAGCATTCTTGAAAGTACTGTACTGTATTTAATCCCAGTAAGGTTATGAAGAACTGCAAAATACATTACTTACACAACTACCAAAACTATCATATCAAATGAATGGAATGTGCCACACCTTAACAAGTTTCCTTTGCTCAACTCCTTTAAAACAAGTATGTTAATTGAAAGTCGTTACCACAAACTATTTGGCAGGAATGCTGCTGACATTTCCTTGTTTATTGTTGTCTTTTGGAATGGATTTCCTGAGCACAGGAACATTGTCTTCCAGATGTGTCTGGAACTTAGGGATGTTTAAATTCTCCTCATGTGAGCTTTGACTCACATGGTTCCCAACCTATTTTTCAGGGACAACTGGTAGTTTGTAAGGATACCTGATTATACATGCATACCACGGAAATAAATAAATATGAAAATAAACTAAATGAATGTGAAATTGTTTTATTTGATCAAGTTTAAAATAGATTTGTTATCTCTGGCAACCTTTGGTGAATTTTGCTGACTCGAATTGAAAAACAAGGCTTTAAAGATTTCTTTATCGATAAGGGATGAGATATGAGAAAATAACTTCTTGTTTTTAACAGAGGAGGTTAAATTACACTGAAAATTGTTTATGATTGTTATGAAGAGAGGTACTTTCTTTGTATATTTCTCTCTTTGTTATATTTTTGCACTTTTTATTTTTACTTATTTTTAATTTTTTTAAGTTTGTATTAGTTCTGTTTTAATAGTAATGTTGAATAAAACTACTACTTAAAAAACCCTAAAGACTAAAATCTATGTTAGGACCTGGATGCCTCCTGGTGTAACAACATGGTATTTACCAGACCTCAATAGCTACAGATTTTCCGGCAGTTGTTTTTGGAAAACTTGATTCCTGTTTACAAATTGTACTTTGTCTTTTTTCTTGTTCTTAGGTTGTCTGGCGAAAACTAGGTGATGCAGCAAGCTCCAAACCATCAATCAGACAACATCTTTCAGGAAACCAGTTCAAGGGTCCTTTATAAGCACCTCAAGCGGCAAGACTACAAGTGAAAAGAATCTGAGGCAAAGGAACTTCCTTGCTTCTGGCTGCCAGCATTACCCCTTCTTCCCATTTCCTTTAACTGTGTCCATAGTGTAAATAAGGCAGCTAAAGGCCTAGTTGGTGGGCTGTCCTGATCCAGAACAATGATACATGAGTTAATGACTACCCTCTCATGGCCAATCTCTTGTCATTTGTATTGTAATGAAATCCCTTCTGTAGTGGTCATTATATTAAATTCTTGATTCCCAATGATTTCTAGGTAGAGAATATATATATATATATATATATATATATATATATATATATATATATATATATATATATATATATATATATATATATATATATATATATAATATATATATATGTATATATATATATATATATATATATATATATATATATATATTAATATATATATAATGTAACATATATATATATATGTAAATATATATATATATGTAACATAATTATATATGTTTTTTTAAGTTTTCGCGGGTACTTACATGTGTGCTGTTCAGCTTTCTTCGGGTATTATCCCACGTCATTGAGTGCTTTTAAAGTTGTAGCAACGTTTCAGCAGAATCTCATCTGCTGAAACGTTGCTACAACTTTAAAGCACTACAGTGATGTGGGATAATACCCGAAGGAAGCTGAACACACACACACACACACAACACACAACACACCACCACACACATATATATATATATCAGCCTACTCATGGAATTGCATGGCAGTAGTGGCTGCCCAAAGCAGTCTTCCCCAATTTGGCAGCAACTCCCACCAAACCTGGCATGATGACTGGAAATTATTGGAGTTGCAGCTGTAGGGCACTTGCCTGAGAAAGGCTTCTCTTTTTAAAAAATACCAAGGAATTCACAAGGACCTAAATTAATCATTGTTCAAGTCTGTTGAGGGAAGTTTTGCCAGAAATTGTAGGGCTAGATTTTATTTTTGAAGGACAAATCTGAGGTGCAAGCAACTTTTATCCGGCTATACTTTGAATATTCTAGCAACACATATGCTAGATGGTCAAGAATCTGACAAAGCATAATGTGTAATGGTTAGGCAGCGTTTAACTTGGTGAGTCACTAGTTTTTAGTGATACAGTCTGGGTGATACTGTAGTAATAGCAGATCTCAGTCCTGAGCTACTTTCTCAGCATCATTCGTCTTGCACCTTAATATTCTCACTGCTTCTTTGCTGCTTCTGCCTGCTTACCTCTCATTGGAGGAACAGTAGAAAGAAATGAGCATCTCTGCATACTTCACCCTTCCTGTCTTTCTGAGAAAGGATACAAATAGGCTCCACAGGAATAAGTAAATGAACAATGAAGAGGAAAAAGAGAGGTGAGCTCATGGCCATTGTTTAAGAACTGGCCAAAACCTATACCTGGCATTGAGTTTTTCTACCCAATTACTAGAAGCACATGAGCCTCATCAATACCAATTACGGATTTTGGCCTGTTCTGAGATAAGATATTCCCTGAGAAGGCAGTAGGCAGAACAACGCATGACTAAACGAGCGCTCGGCAAATTTTCACATTGTTGCTAAAGATGCTGACTTTAACTCCACATTCGAAAAATATAATATGTGAGACAGTTCCTGCAATGTGTTTTCTGGCCTTGTCTTTTTAATATATTAAATTTAAAAAAAAAACATACTTCCTTATGTAAAATAACATTGACATGGTATCTTAGAAATAAGTGGGAGAATACAGAACTGGTTACAGTAATTGGAAAAGATATAGAAGAATCATTTTAAGTTACATCAGGAAGTCATGAGAATTTATGCTGCTGCTGCTGCTGATCAAACAAATCAATTTTCTTTATTTTGAACTGTAATCATTTTCTCCCAATCACATTTCATCTGATAATTGTAAATTTCCTAAAACTGTATAGTGCAACACCTAACTGGCCACTGGATCATTTGACAAAGAGAAAACTGTAAATTAAATGCTGCTTGTGTAGAAATGTGGAATTTCAATATGCTACTTCACCTTTGGCAATCTGGTTTCATATACTTATTTTGTTTATTTGGATATACTTTTTACTGAATTCTCTTTATTTTCAATATTTTTTTCATAAAGAACTCACCTATCCACTGCTTAAGTTTCAGTATCTCTCTCAAGTACCCCTTTCAGAAAGACTGTATTCTTTTCTTCTTGACCTCTTTCTGTCTTCAAGGTCGGTAAGATTAGGAAACCAGAATTTTGAATGCTAATTGTATTATAAGGTTACAGTAACTAAGACTTGCAAGGCTGAATAGATGTTCATTTTCCTTCCTTCATCTTTGTGAGAACTGGGAAGGCTCCTGTCTGAGGTGATTTTTCAATTTACAGATTCTGCCCTAATTCAGATTTATTTTATCCGATCAACTTTATTCCTTCTCATTACAGCTTGTCTTTTTGGTTTTGCAAGTTCATCCTATACCTAGATATTGAGCCATTTTGAGTTTTTTGTGATCCCAACCACTTGGTACTCTAAGGAGCAAATTGTGAACTTCCTTTCTCATTTTGTCTCATAAGGTATCAGTGAAAACCTCCCTGTTCCTTAAGTAATTTAAAATACAAACTTAGAATTTGAACAAATCGAGTTTTCAAGGATCTATGATTAATGTGAATGTTATCAGATAATTTAGGTGAGCTATTAAAAGTTTTTAGATGATCAGAAGTGGTCCAACAAACAATAGTTGGTTTGCAGTATACAAAGTATATTTGTCTTCTGAAATGCAATGGAATAATTAAAGTACCCAAATGCTTAGAAACAAGGGTAGTAGTCCTATGCCACAAAAGTGCAGTGAGTTGTGGTGGCCTTCAATGTGCCTAACTACATGGTTCCTTACTCTAACCTTATTACTACAGCAAACACTGGTAAACAAAGTTGATGTATACAATTTCTCTGCTCGAGGTTCTATTTCCCACCAAGATCTTTCAATAGGTTACTACAATTTAAGAAGTTCATGCATTACACATCAACCTTCACATATTCTTTGTATATAACTAACTGAAGTCAGGGCATGTGTATTTTGATTTAGCTGAATTAAAAGGAGCTGAATTTCTGACATTTGAAAATAAACATTATTCCCTATAGTGGCCATTCAAGTATTCTCACTAGTGCTAATGGATCACATTTTTTTGCAAAAATAAGTCTGTCAGAAAACAGGTTGATTATATGCATCATGTACAAAAAAATTCCCCATAATTTATTGGAACACTTTGCTGATAACTTGGTATTTTGTTACAGTAAGTTATAAGCTTTTTTCATGCATTTCATGGAAAACGCTAATTAGAACTTAACAAAAGTTGTAAGTGCTATCAGTACTTAGTTGCTTATCAGCTTCTCTTCTGTTCTATATCCTTTCAGAGTTCATTCCAATATTTTAAGATTTATATTGGTTTGATTGTTCTATTTGTTGAATCATGTTAATGATGGCTGGGACAGGCCTCTAAAACAGCACCAGTATTTTTAAGTCGAGAGGAAAATTCATGTTCTGAAACAAAAGTTATATTTGCTTATTGAATAAACTGGCTTCACACACGAAGCAATAAATCATGGTTTACATATCTCAATAGTTGGGTTCACAATTCATATTGTTATGCCAAAATCAAAATCTGGCCTGAATACATATGTGATTGGTGCCTGCCTGGGAGTCTGTCTTGGGAACTTCATACATGCTGCTTTTGAGTTCCATAGAGGAATGATGTAAGATGAAAAGGATAGTAGACATTTTTTTAGGTGCTGGATTTTTTAAATTCTGTTGTATATTTCCTGAACAGATTCCTATATGATTATGAGGTGCAGGTACAATACACATGAAGAAATAATACTCAATAGGTTGGCAAAAATGCCAAATCCAGTCTAAACAACTGGTTGGCTATATGACTAATTATAATAATGATGAGTGGCTTCATGTACTTGAGTATATAACAGGCATAGCAGCTCAATCTATTATTTTAGTGGACTTATGCCAACTAACTGGGAAACCTAAAAGCTGAAGAAAAAAAAATCTGAATTTTAATTTATTTCAAAAGCACATTCATATGCTCTGAACACAAGAGGGAAATCAAAACCAAAGTGAAGTGACCCAACATGCCAAAATAAAATGAAAAGTACTCAATATTTAGTAATATACTAAAGTGAAAATTAGATGTTTGTGGAACCAACCCATACAAATAACATAAATTGTGAAGTCCTCCAGATTTGTAACTCCAATATGGTATTAAGTGAAGTTTTTGTAGGTGAAAATGCAAAGTACTTCCAAATATATGCAAATTACAAACTGTAGACTCTACAGATATAGTGCTATGTGTATTTTTTAATTGCTATTTTATATTTAGCTTGAAATAAGCTAAAATTGTTTTCTTTGGACAACAGTTTACTTTACAGTATAACTTTGTAATCTACTTCACCTTCCAGATAAATTACATAAAAAGTTCCCATCATCTCCAGGGAAAACAACTTAAAGACGGTTGTTTAATAGTGTATGACTGATATGCTAAACATGAATAATTTCAAAAGGAAAAAAATGCACTCTGAATATTAATGTAGAAGGAAATGTAAGTTGAAATACAATGCTGGAGTAGTAATATTCATTTTTCCACCCCCGTTCAATAATGTTCATTAACTACCTGCTTCATAAAGTTTTTTATACTCCTACAATGTAGAAGCATTCAGCTTATAAACTTCAAAACAAAGTTCCTGTTGTTTGGTTCTTCCCCTTCCGACTGCTCTATTTTTAAGCAATTGGTTGCTTATCTTGGGGAAAAAGCATATGGCAATTGGATAAAATCCAGGTGCACTTTGCCCTTTTTGGTAAAAGAACAAACTTGTTTAAAAGGTAAATGTTTACCCAAAAGATAGCAATTAAAAATAAACAATGTTTTAAAGTGACCTTTTACCTTTTTAGAAACTGGAATAGAGAAAAAAGTACTGATTTTGTTTTTCAAAGCGCATGACTGTAAAGTGATAAAATTGTATATTTTTCATAATGTGGGGAAAGAGTCTATTTGTGCTGCTTTTGGAAATAAGTATGAAATTATGATTTCTGTTAAACCTGTGATCTTACAACCCTGCCATATTTTCTATATGATTGGAAAAAGTAAATTAGAACCTGTGCTCATGTATAGTGTATAAGCAATGTCTTTAGATTTTAGCACACATTTATACCTTTTACTGAAGCACTGCTTTTGTGGCGGGGGGGTGAAAATTTAAAGACTTTTTAAGTGTGTAAAACCTTCGTTTGAAATATTTTAGTAAAAATTAAGGGTTTGTGGTAGTGTATGCATTCCACTGAAGATAATAAAATACATTCTTTGAAAGGGAGCTGTAATGACTGTATTTTTGAGAAGTTGAAAAATATTAAAATACTTTGAAATCAACATAAAATTACAATTTTAGTTAAATCTGTGATTCATTCATTATATGTATATTTTAACATTAAGCTAAAAATTAGATGGAGAAACGTGAGCCATCCTCGAGTTCTGTTTGATCAATATTTCTCCTTTTCAATCATATAATATGTAATGCTAAATAAATTTATTCATCTCTCTACACACAGTGAATACTATCAGGTAAATATGCATGTAACAGTAGTATGAGGGCAAAAGTAAATGCAAAAGAATTAGAAATTAGATACAGAAATTGTTTGGAGAAAACGTGTACTACCAAGTTGGGTACCTCATTTAGATGGGGACATTGGCAGGGGGAATAAAAGAAAGTCATTGGCACTGAATAGTAGTGAGAAAATTTCAGCTTTCAGAAGCAGGTTTATTTAGATACATGTCAACACGTTTTTTTCAAGAATCAAACAACAAAGGTGTAAATCATTGTATCCCATTAGAGATTTTTTTACATTTTGAAAATATATGTATAGAAATTTTCAAATTAAATCAACTTTCATTTCAAAATAACAATGGCAGAAAGTGAGGTTGTATGTATGTATTCACACATATATGCAGAGAAGCATAAAATAAATTGTTATTGCAATTTAGAGCAAAGTTTTGCCGGAATGTTATATAATAAAATCAAAACTGACTTTTCCCCCTTTCATCTGGAAATCCTGATATTCAAGTAGGCATGTACTTTTCTATTTTTTCTTCTTACCAATACAACTCAGCCAATGTGGCGTTTAAAACATATTATTACTGCAAAGTAATCCAGCACTGCAATCAACAAAACTATTTACATTTTATTGTTTTCTGCTGATCAAACTGTAACCAAACCAATATCATTGTCCTCTATATTTCCAAACAGCAGCCCCATTTGATTATAATATTCTTCACCTTGCTCAAGACAAAAATGATGCTATGTACAATTGCTATCTCATCCAAGTGGCCCTGCCAAGTCCTCCAACAGGTGGCATGCCAGGAGGTGGTATTGGAGGTGGTACAGGTGGCTGTCCACCAGGAGGCACTGTCGGAGGAGGATAGCTTGCAGGTGGCATGCCAAGTCCTGGTGGAGGATGAGGTGGAACTGCATGAGAGGGAGGTAACCGAGGAGGTGGGAAATTTGGGTTGTAAGCAGGAGGTGGAGGATATCCTGGAGTAGGAGGAGGAATGGTGGGTGGAGGGAATGATGTGGGTGGGGGAGGAGGGACAGGAGGAGGAGGATTGGGTGGATAAACATGAGGATGATATGGCAAATGAGTTGGCGGTCCGTAAGTGGGTGGTAAAGCTCCATAAGTTGGTGCTTCTGTTTTCATAATTGATTGGAGAGACTGATACCCTTCTCCTGACATGTATGAATTAGTAGTGGACATACCGGTTATGTAGCTGGAAGGCGGGGGTGGGGGTGGGGGACGATGAGGCATAGGTGGTGGCTGATGTACAGGAGCTGGATGAGATGGAGGAACAATCTGGACCTTGGTTATATCTACAGAATCTACTGCTGTAGCTTGATCAGTTCCTATGGAAATTGTACTTGTCAATGGAGGTTTATGTTCTGAAAAACAGTAGAAAATATGTAAATTACTATATCTATCTATAAAGTCAAAAGATTTTAGAATAATTAAAGTCTTCATATGAAACACAATTGGTGAAGCATCAGATAACAGAAGATTCTGAAGCCAAAATTTGATCCCTTGAAATTTTGAGAAGGGGAAAAAAACATGACCAAGATAGTATATTACATCAACGAAAAATAGGCCCAAATTAGAAAAGGAATATCAAACTAGTAAAAGATATGTTTGACTTTCTCTTACATTCCTCAGTATTCAGAGTAAAGTTGTATGCCAGTGAACAGTCCCTATCAGTTGAGCTAAAGGATACATTTGGAATTCTATGAAGATGTTCCTGAAAAATGGTTGTGATGGGGGGGAGGGGGAATAACTAGTTATAAAGCATTGATTACCAAAATGTTATCTGTCAGTTTCCCCAACCCAACTGTTTGCAAGACACTTCCATTTTTTCTTACGTTTGTCCTCTGGACAAATGGCCAAACAAAACACTGGACTGTAGCAGCAACTTTTTATTTTCTAAAAAATCTATAGCATTCTCTGAAGTAAAAATGATACTGAGTTACTGGTGCCTTGCCTTACAATATAGCAACTTCCCCTTTCATAACATTAAAGCTTCTGTGACAATATTTTTAAAATCAGGGAATATGTTGGGTGCAAAAGGAGATGTCAAAAAGGCATCATTGGAGATCCTGGATGCATCTGGATATCCTAATTTATGCAAGCATTTCATAGCCAAACTTTAAATATATTGAAATATCTGGAACAGAAAGTCTAGATAATAATTGTCACTTCAATTATTTCTTAACTAATTTGCCTTAAAATTCTGGCAATTTTCTAATGTCAAGTTGAGACTAAAAATGTAGCAGCTGAGTTAATGTTTATCACTAGGTCCAAAAACTTTGCAATGGCGCATGCACAAAATGGGATTTACAGATGAGATTTTTCAACAATTGGCTTTTCTCCAATATCTTACATTGGCTATTTTTAATATTTAAGAGAGGTATTTGTGACATTATGCAAAATCATGCAGCAGTACTTGCTATCAAAAATTTCTCATCCCTGATACAGAATAATTGCAGAATTTATCCAAGAAATATGAACAGGTTTTATCTCAGTTGCACACTCTCATAATTCCAGCAATTAATGAACATGTACAGAAAGCAGAAAATATAGCAAGTAGCTTATACATAATTTATAATTTGTGCAGAATCTTCAATATTTGTATAGGAAGGATATATTATATTTGAGAAACAGAATTATGATAGGAAGATCTGTATTGCCTTTTCTTATTATTTTCCAACAAAATATAGTCGAAAAACAAAATTTGCTCTCAATAGTCCTTTAAAGCCCTATTCAGCTCAGTAAATATTAAGGCTGTATTAATACCAAGGGCCAAAATATTTTCCCACACAAAGGGGAAGAAGATTCTGCTCTAAGCTCAAATGCTGCAATGCTTCTTAACATCCTATATTAATTCTCAAATCAACATGAAACCAACGGGAGGAGTTCCCAATTTCTAAATTTTATTTCCAAATGGTAAAACAGGCAGATATATAGGATACAGCTGAGTTTAGGCTGACAACTCAGGGTTATTGATAAGTATGTAATTATAATTTTCAGAAAGTTACACAACAAACAAATCTTTAGCTTTCTATTAAACATAGTGTTTTCTACCCCACAGTAGAACTTACCAGGTGGTGGATGCACAGATGGTACTGGTGGATGAGCAGTTTCAATTTTAGCAATTTTAGGAGGCACCTCTGAAAACAAAACAAGATTACATTTCATTTAACAGCTTAAAAAATAGGAAAAAAACTTGTTTTAAAAAATAATGAAACTAATAATTTAATTATAGAGTTTAATGATAATGGTATTTACTTGAGAGCAGACACGCATAGTAATGTATTGTAAGTAACTAGCTTTTTTAATTGTACAAAAAAGTATTTTACCTGCAAGTTTGGTTTCGTCTTTTGGTGATACAGCTTGCTAAGAAAAAAAACAAATCAATAGTACTATTAAAATCACAATACCACCATTAAAAGCACTGGAAAGAAAAAACACTCCAAGCCACATCTGGGCTGCAAATATTATAAGTCAGGGGAATAATCTTATCTATTCTTGCATTCAAGAATTGATATTGAAGATTGGGATCTAATTTTTTTAAATAAATAATATAACTAGAAACAAAATTTATCACCATTTTATACTGGTAACAACTGTTAAAGACTTCAGCCTTTCAGTATCTGAGGTTCCAGGCATGTTATATCATTTGTGCTTATTTAGTACTATACTCATGTCCATTCCAATTCATCCTTTCTTAGGATGCAGAAAAAAGTTTTTCCTTCAACATTCAGCATCTTTTAGTAGTGCTTTATTAGCAATAAATCAGAGTCATCAAATTTCTGGACTCTGTACTAAAATGCAGTACAGAACCCCTTGATAAATATAGATAAGAAGAACAGACCCATCACATTTTGAAACACAAAGTATTATTTCTGTCCTTCTTACCACAGGTCGCTTTGTCTGCCTGGGAGGACTTGACTGGGGAGAGGGTTTTTTGGGTTGCTGAATTTGTGGTGGCTGTTGCTGCTGCTGCTGCTGCTGCTGCTGCTGCGTCCCTCCCTGTTGGGAGTCTTTGGACTGCTGGGGTTGAGACTGCTCTGAACTCTGAGAAGGCTGTGGCTGTTGGGCTGGAGGCACTTGTGGTGTGGGCTGGATGGAAGGAGGCTGCTGCAGTTGATGGGGGGTATGGTGAGGCATTTGTTGTTTCCCCTGGGAGTACAGATCCAGAATTTGATGGCAGATATCTAGGGAAGAGGGGGAAAAGAGAATTACAGAAGTTACACATTTTAACCATTACCCAAATGCATTCTTGAAAAATTGCATTCAAAGTCACACCAGATTTATTTAATCTTAATAGTTTTTACCAAAAATCCAAAGGTTAGTTTTACTGCATTTTCTTAGCTCTGCTTGAGGCAAAAACTAAAGAAAAAAAATATCTGCAAGTTCATTGGGCAAAACTGATTTCAAACTGGGGGATTCTCTCTCTCCCCTCCTCCTCTCTCATAAACTACAACATGGACTCTATGTCGTTAGGGTCTTTGAGAACTATCTGTACGCCCTTGCCACAATTTTTACAATCAACATTTGAAAATTGTTCAAAGTGGTTTATCTTAAGATTCTCTGGAAAGGCAAAGGGCCTTTTATCCAAAGCAAAATTAATTTCAAGTACCTGCTTTCAAAACACATTTTGAAGATGATAAACTGAGCATTCAGATTAAAAAATATAGAAATAATTGCCTCTTTTTAATCATGCAGTTTTATTTAAGGACCTATTTATATTTAATTATAAATTACTATTATTATCTTGACTTCAATACATATAAGGGGCAGGAAGGGACCTCTAGTTCTGGGCTTGGCTTCATTTCCAACACTGATACAAATAATTTTATGAATATAATTTTACATAAATATTTGATGGTAGTAAATTAAACTAACATTTCTTCATGCAGTTTCAAAACAAGAATATGAAGAACGCTTTATATTCTAGTCAGGATAAACTGACTAGAATATATTGTGCAAACAATACAACCAATTAGAAAAACAAAATGTATTAGGTTGGAAACATTTCAGGTACCTTCCAGGACATCAACAGGTACATCTTGTACAAATTGTTCCCACCATCTTCTGTACATGGGCTTTGAGGTCCACTCTTGAATTTCAAATTTGCACAAGCGACCAGCTAGATACATAACTGCAACTGCTATAATTTCAGGTTCCCATTGCAGAGAAAGTGTAGTACACAAACTTCAAAAAAAAGAAAAAGAAAAAAAAGAAAGAAAATCACAAAATACCAGATCAATTTTGAGACCACATCCAAAGATGGAAATTCTCTGCATCCAGATGATCCCCAAACGCATACTCATTCAACTTCTTAGGAATGTGCCTGAGTCTTTTCTTCCTCAACCAAACTGACAAATTCTACAGATTCCAGACTTGGGAGAGGTTAGAATGCAATACAAGCAAACTCTTGTCTACAGCCTGGAACTTGATCCTGATGGGGCTCAAGGCTGATTCAGCCTTCCATCCTTTCAAGGTCAGTAAAATGAGGACCCAGATTATTGGGGGCGTTATGCTTTGCATTGTAACCCACCCAGAGAGTGCTGTAAAATACTATGGGCAGTATGTACAGATATTGCAAGAGACCTTCATTTTTGAAGCTACATTGGAGAATGAATTTTGGTAGTCTTGGAAGCTTCTCAAAATCATGTGTAAACAAGTCCCATTCTCACTTAATTTGTGGAATCTATAGTGTTTGCATGAGAGCATGGTCCTTCCATTTGACTTCCAGAGGCTGCATAAATACATCCCATTCTCATTTACAGCCTCCAAAAATCACATAAAAGCATGCCCCATTATCAGAATTTTGGAGGCTCCCAAGGTCATGTGACAACACAACTCCTTTGTGCAACTTTCGGAGGCCACACAAGAGCACATTCTATTCTCACACAGAATACAGGAACAGCATATAAGAATGGGATATGCTTTCAAGAATAGTTGTTAATTATGTGCCGCACAAAGTTTGGCATGTCATTTTTGAAAAAAGGTGTTTGAAATGCTCTGTAACAGGCTACCTATGTCTAAGGATATTGTTTATATATTAATAAGGACCTCAGACATACACATAATAAGGAGTTGAAGCGAGCAGTTGACGGAACTAGATCCAAAGGTGATGGAAGAATCCATCATTTCCGATGCAGCTTTTTTCACTTTCTGTTGACCTTTCATCTCTTTGTAGAGAAGGAGCAGATAGCTATTTCCAGAGATTGCGATTTGTGCAAAGGACTCCATGAAATTAACACATTCCAAAGCACATAAACAATTTGTGACTAAGAAGTCTCTGGGTTCACTAAAATATTTTTAAATACTGAGGAAAATAATGTCTGGAATCTTCAACAGAATGAACAAAATGCTTATAACATATGACTGAAGATGGAGGAGTGATGTCTTACCTGTCATTTACAAAAGTCCATGCCATCTGAACCAGTTTTTGAATTTTATTTTTATCACCTATTAGAAAAAGACAAAAAGAATGACTAGGTTGAGCGAATAAACAGCCATACTGACAGAATATTCTCAGTGTTATTCAGAACCTTACTATGCTGTTTGTCAGGATTCAATAAACAGTCCCACTAAAGGAGTGTGGTGCTTGCTTGACAATGCTGACATTGTAAACTGCCCAGAGAGTGATATAAAAGCACTATGGGGTGGTACAGAAGACTAAATGCTATTTCTATTGAGTGGGCATGCCTTTTCCCAATTTTTATCTTGAAGAGATGAGTGAGAATTGCCTGAGCAATTATATGGCAAACTTTCCCTAGCTCTGAAGTCTGGGGGCTGTTTGATATTTATGTAATCAGACATGATCAAATTCAAACCAATTGCCATCTCTGTCTTTACTGTTCTGAAGGGGGAAAGTAACCATAGACAGATGCTTTCTTAGGATATCATCCCACTTGGAAATTTTGGAGAACACAGAAAAAGTGTCAGACTTTGCTTTCTAATATGTACAGTATATAAGCAACCCGTCCCAATGAAGAATGCTCCCTTCTTCCAAAGGGAGGAAAAGAAGGGCTTGTTACAGGCTCAGACTTCAGAATAAAGCAAGAAAAATAAGTTAAGTTTATGTGGTGACCCTACTACAAGTACTATACATGCATATCCATCAAGATGACAATCATGGACATAAATATAGACAGAAATGTATCTGAATATAAGTAGCTCGGGTTGGTAGTTGGGCTGTTGGTTTGAGCTCCAAGCTTAGAGCTCAGCCCATAAGTATAGGTAGTTCTTGACTTATGACAATTGGGATGAATTTTCGTTGCAAGTTACTGTGGTTTCTAAGCGTGAGGCCATTGTGACTGCTTTACTCAACAACTACAATCCTTGCTCTCTCAGTTTCAGTTGTTAAGCAGATGAAACAAAAGATCTCCCTGTTGAAAGAGGGCAGGCAGTTCCCATCCATATGTGGAAGAGAACTCCTGTACTAGAAAAATGAAGATCAGATCCCAAAGATCTGGGTTTAGTTTCCTTGGATCTCCCCTCAGTATGCAGACGAGAACAACTGTACTGGGTCAGAGACAGAAAACTTGGATATTCAGGATCTGAGCTTCATCTCTCCAACTTCTGTTTCCCTCCCCTCCATGTACTAACTGTTCTTCCCTTCAGAAACACATTTTCTGGCTAGAAAGCTAGCAAACACAATGTTTCTGAATGGCAAAAAGGCTGGAAATGGATTTTTGGATGCAAGATTCTTTTCTCCAGCCCAATGCCTGAGTTCCCTTTTGTGCAAACAAGGGAGGGGGAGGTACTCCAGCACTGGATGGGGGAATTTTTTTTGCATCCCACAGATCAGCACATGACAAACAGTCACAAGTTCAACATGGTTGCCAGGCATCAGAATTGTGATCATGTGACCATGCGGGGTGGGTGGAGTAGAATTGTATCTTCAAGGACAGGTCACAAGTAATCTTTCCTGACTCTATTGTAACTCTGAATGATCATTAAGTAACCAGTCATAAATTGAGGACTACATGTAACAAGGATTTATAAACATGTATTGAAATAAAATGATTATACCTTTGAGCTGCTTTGCATATTTAAGTAGGAACTGATAAGGGTGCTCGACTTGCAAGTCAAATTTTATTGTTTGCAGCAAGATTCTCTCTAAAACCATAACTTCTTCCTAATATCAAAAGAGAGCAAATGTAAATTCATTGAGCGCACACAATGCTTTGAGCTCAATTTATTTTATTAGTCAGTACAGACATTATATATTGAAGATATTTTGAATTTAAAATATTTTGCCTACCTGTATTCATTAGTTATAATTATAAATGCTATTATTATGCAATAATGGATGGGGGGCACTGCCCCAAACAGACCCTGTGCATAATCTGGGGGTACTCCTGGACTCGCAACTCCTACTCAAAGGGGAGGTGGCAGTTGTGGCCAGGAGCGCCTTTGTGCAACTGCGGGTTGTGTGCCAATTACTTCCTTTCCTGGACCAACAATCCCTACTTATGGTCACTCATACCCTAGTCACTTCCCATCTTAACTATTGCAACACACTCTACATGGGGCTGCCCCTGAAAAACATCTGGAAGCTCCAGTTTCTGCAAAATGCAGCAGCCCACATGGTTTTGTGCAGACTTTGGTATGCACATGTATCATTTCTGCAGGAACTGCATTGGTTGCCAATTTGCTTCTGGGTGCAGTTCAAGGTGCTGATTGTCACCGTTAAAGCCTTAATGGCTTGGGACCAGGTTATCTGAGGGACCCTCTCCTGCTGATCACATCGACCCGACCCACTAGAGCTGGGAGGCAAGAAATGTTGTAGATCCCATCGCCTAACGAGATACATCTGGTGGGATCCAGAAGAGCCTTCTCCATGGTGGCTTCTTCTCTCTGAAACATCATCCTGCTGAGATTAGACTGTCCTCCACTCTAACACTCTTTTGGAGGACCCTGAAGGTGTAGTTCTGCCAGTGGACCTGGGGAACTCAGAGCAGGATGCAACCGATTAAATGGGTAGTATGAATTTGTGTTCTAACCAGGGGTGGGGTGGTTGTTATTTTATTATCTTTCTTTTTATTCTTTTTATTTCTTTTATACGGTGTTTTCATATTTTTGTAAGCTGTTTTGAGTAGCCATTTGTGAGTAGGCAACAATATACATTTCTAAATAAATAAATAATGCTAAGGGAAGCAATATTTGCAGTTGCTTATGAAGGTAATCTTACTTATTTTTAATTCTTTAAAAAAAAATCCCCAAAGCACTTAAACAAAAGTACATAAAGGCACTTGAATTTTGTGATTATACAGCAACTTTCATCAAGAATAATTCTTATCTGCTTCCAGAATGGTAGACATTGACATTGTCTACCATTTGACATTGGTAGAATGTCAAAAAGGACAAAACGGGGAAGCAGAGGAAGGAGAGGTATGAATTACCACTTCTTTTTATTTATTAAATGTATTTCTATCCTGCTACCTTCTCAATAAGACTATCAGCAACTGTTGTCAATAAATTAGTTGTGGTTTTTTTTTGTAGTTAAGATTTACTGTTCTTCACTAACATTGCATTATGTTTAAATGTTAAATTCAGCTACTGATTTAACAATCATATCTGGGATAGGATAGGGGGCATATTTGTGACAGAATAGTGAAACTACATAAATGGACAGTCAAATGTTAATTACTAGAAAGAAAGCAGTTGCCAGGCAATAACAGAACTAAATGTTCTATAATAAAGATGCAACAATACAGCTTTGAGGTTTTTTTTCCCTTTTAGTTTATGTGTATAGCTTTTTTGTTTGTTCTCACTGAAAACATCAGCCACTACAAAATGTGAGAGCTAAGCAATATTTTACCACTATTCTGTGATAAAAAGTGAGGATTTTGCTTTAAGAAGTTAACAAGAAATCTAATCCCCAACAGAAAATCGGTGAAACAGATTCACAAAAGACACTATCTCCATAAAGTCCATTAAGGAAATACTTTCTTTCACACTTGTTAGCTACGTGCCGAAAGATTAGCTGAATTTTTGAGCCTAAGTTATAGACAATCAATGTAAATTTTACTGGACATTAATCACAAAACAATCAAAAATTACATGTGATGTAATTCTCTAGAGACACACAAACTTTTTAAAATAAAACTATGTAGAAACAAGCCAGTAAAGAATTGTATCTATTTTAACTTTCAGGGCCTCCAAACATAAATTATTATATTAAACAATACCTCCTACTGAGCTATTGGAAGACTTTGTGGCTAAGATATGTTAACAAGAAATGTGACAAATGTTGATTTTTTCCAGTTTGCTTACTGTATGCATATGGCTGCACTCTGTGTGGCCAGTTTCACTGCTTCCCTTGTGCAGTGGGTTATTTCTTTGCTGAAAAGACAGGCAAATGCAACAGGAGAACAACACAAGCACTGCAATACATATTGCCTTTGAAAATAACATGTTGAAATTACTAGCTAAATTAATCAAGCCAATGAAATATATTTCAATTATTAATAAATTGCCAATTTTTCTATAGAAAAAAATCAAGTATTTGGTGATAGAAGCTTACTTCTAGTTTTATTTACAGGTAGTCCTTGACTTATAACCACAATTAGGATTGGAATTTCAGCCACTAAGCAATGTGGTAGTTAAGCAAATAATCACATGATTGGACTCTTTTCATTTATTAAAAATACTTCTATATTGTGACATTTATGAAAATTTTTACTGTAATAATTAAGCAAATCACATCCAGCTTCCCCTATTGACTTTGTTTGAAGGTGACTGGCAAGCTTGCAAATCGTAATCACTTGACTGTAAAATGCTGAAACCATTGTACATGCAAGTCAATTGCCAAGCATCCAAAACACAATCATGTGATCACAGGGGTAATATGATGGTCATAACATCAAAGACAGATCATAAGTCTCCTTTTTCAGCACCATCATAACTTTGAACTATCATTGAATGCATGGTTGTAAGTCAAGGATTACCTGTAATTTATCCTATAAACACTACCAAAATCTAGATAAACAGCTAGATGTTACTTGGATTGTACCATGACAAATCTGAGTCAGAGAATCTTTAGCACATCTGAGTTTACCTTTGGATCATCTCCAAACTGCCCAAACTGAACATCATTTAGTAAACTACGAGCTGTTTTGATGATATCTTTACATTTTTTGGGTGTTTCTTCAACTTTTCCTGCTAAGAATAGGCAGCAAGCTCCAGTCACCTATTAAAAATATATTTTAGAAAGCCATTAAAGTACACAAGGCCTATATATTTGATATTGGTGACCATAACTTGGTCTAATTATTTCTGCCAGTAAGACCTAATAAACTAAATAAGAATCAAATAGCTAAGATTCATTTGTTATATTATTTCTACATTATTTTACCCTAATGTTAACCGTAACCCTAACCCCTAACCCTAAAGTTGCATTTGTTTTTGATTTACAAAACCAATCTTCTCTGGGAAAAGCAAGACATACTACTGTTTTGTATATATACTGGAGACGTGATTCAGATGGTATGCATTAACATATTCAAAATAGGGATTATACAAAATTCTTAAATGCTAATCTACCTTCTCCGCAATGCGCTTTAAATCCTACAGGAGCTACAATAAGCAATATGCAAATAAATAATTGCATATTCCTCCCCCTTTATTTCTGCCTCCAAGTCCTTTAGATTCCTGCAATGTATTTTATTTCAGGGCTGTATTTTTTTGGTTGTTATTTTTATTATTATTTTTTGTGTGGCATTAGACAGCAATTACATACTGTAAACCAAAAGCAATGTAAGCACTTACATATCTTGGGAATTGTTTGAAGGAATGGAACATATAAAACCGATGGAAATATATTATTCCAGTTGCCAGTGTATCATAATGTCTGAATACAGGATAGGAATGTAACATATTTAGCTCAATTTCAACTATAAATATTATAAATGAATAAAACTAAATAACAGACCAAAGAGAGAAAGTCAGGTGTTCTGATTAAAGAACCTGGCTAAAAACTGGGAGACTGTGAGATCTAGTTTTGCCTTAAACATGAAGGCAGCTGAGTGATCTTAGACTTAGGTAGCTATAGGAAGAAGCCAATGGCAAACCACTTCTGAAATCTTGCCAAGAAAACTGCAGGGATTAGTCCAGGCAGTTACACAAAGTCATATAAAAATAGCATGGAATTGTTATGAAGTAACTAAAATTATTTATTAAATTTATTGGCCGCCTATCTTATCATAAGGAAAATTAATGGATAAAAATAGCACATTGAAATCAAATTATAAGCTCAGGTGTTTGAGAATACATTCCTAAATTAGTTGTATACATAAGTAACGACATATAAAAATATGACTACTTTGCATAAATACAGTTCAATAGATCAATAACATTACTATTTAATTATTAAAATCAACCTAAGTTTAGCATTTGAGCAAAAATACAGAAATGCTAAGGAAATCATGTTCCAGAAGTTACATTATTTGATTGGCATAAGACATTGGGTTAAACTAGTTAGAGGATTATAGACTGCAAACAATAAGAAATTGTAAATTAAGATTTTGTTATTGGAAAAAATATTTTTACCAACAAATTAAAACTTAAGATTTTTGTGAAAACACTATTATTTGAGCATCAAGTAAAATATATATTATGAAATCTTAATCCTACATCCTATACCATAGATAATCTTAAAAGGATACAATCCTAAACGGGTTCCTACATCAAATATAAATCGGGCACCTTCTCTTCTGTATCTTGCCTCAGTAGCTGGATCAAGTCCCTCTAGCTGTGATGGTGTATGTGCCAAGTCCTTCTTATCCCAATACCAACATGGTTTTGTGTGGTCCAGGTTTGCCAAAGATACAGAGGGACTAGAGTTTTCTTTGTTTTCCTTCATTTATCAACACAGAATAATTTTAGTAAGATAGGTTTTCAGTGTTTTGTTTTTCATGAGACTTTAGAACCTATGGAAAAAATAAATCCTGATCAATGAGGCTCTAATTCAAAACCCAACACGTTTTCAGGCATTTTTGTATGCTACTTTCTAATTCCTAGAAGCCATGAATTTAGTAAGCATTTTTTAATGTTCTAATCTTATTTCTTCCATTTTTATTCATTTATTATTTAAAGTTTATTGCACCTTTAAAAATGTTTTATCCCCCCTTATTTTATTTTATAAATAACATGAGGCAGCAAACATATCTTAGTCTCCAGAACCTACCTAATTCTCCAGCTTCCTATTTTTCCTTCAATAATCTTGTGAACTGAATTAGACTGAGAGAAAGTGAGGCTCAGAGTCACCCAATTGTCTTTTCATTGCTCTTCAATCTCTCAAGATAGATAGCAACAAATAATAGTACCATTGTTTTGGAGAACACCTGACCTGCTATGGTTACAGAAATCATTCACAGCCCATTTCCTTAAGTTGTACTGACAGTGATCAACTAAGTTTCCAACAAGATAGGATTTTCTAACTACTACTCAAGTTATCAAACAGCCAAATGAAATATGACTCAGTTTGTTCTTTACAGTTTTGCTATGCAGAAGTCAGCAAAGTGAAATTTTCACAGCATACAACAAAATACAAATCAAAATGCCCTACAAGTTCAGTATAGTGATTAAGTATTGGTCCTGAATCATCCAGGATTAAGTCAATCCTTGGTCATGATACACTGAGTGACAGTTCTATCTCAAGACAAAACTATCTTACAGCTTTCTATGAGGATTAAAAATCAAGGAAAATCACCATTTAGGAATCTTGAATTCCTGATGAAAAGGTTTGATGCTAATCTAATAAATATATGTAACTGTAGCAAATCAATGTTAAATCTTATGTTGGAAGTTATAACCACCCCCTCCTAGAAAAATGAAAAACTTTAGGATGTACTAAAAAGGCAGAATATTTCCCCTAAAAGAGAAACGCAGAGGCAGAAACTCACGCCCTCACACACACACCTTTGTTAATGAGCCATTAAGGCCTGGTCAGAGTATTCTATACAACAAAGATCTACCTCCTTCAAGCAGAGCCATAATAGGAATTGCCCAAAGCCCTTTCATTACATCATTACATTCATTACTTTCATTACATCATCACTCAGCAAGGCTCAACCAAGCCTGGGATTCAGGATAGCCTACAGAGTTGCCCCTGCATGGCCATGGGATGCCATGGGAGTTTGACAACCAATCAGAATACAAGCTCAAATTCAAATCCCAACAGGGCATAAAATCCAGGGACTCTCAGCATCTCTTCCCTTTTCTCCCAGGAGCTCCAAGGCATGTGATCCTGTCCATCAATAAATCTTCTTTCCAAGCAACCTCTTTGATTTCCCACTTGGAATTGAACCCAGAAGGATATTTCTTCCAATACTTACTTTGGAGCTAATTTAAAAAGTGGTAAATTTGGATCCTAAATTAGGTAGCTCTGACCCAGTAACTACATAAAATCCAAGAAATGTAATATAAGGTTCATATACTATGCTCATCAAAATCAAACTAGCCACTTGTATACAATGCTCGAAACAAGCTCCATTCTCATGGTATTTTGACCTGAAAATAGCAGATTGCCTCCACTTTCCAAAGAACAGCACACTAAAACAGCCCTCCCATTAACTGCTTTACAATTCTATAATTTTGGCCCATATTAAAGCCAAACTCTCAAAAATTATCTGGTATCAATTACTAGGCAAACACTTCCCATTTTATTCATTTTATATCCTGGATAAACGCGCACATATTTCACTGTCAAGTCAGGTTTACTTATTTTATAAACTTATCAAGAAAGACCGTATTTACTTATTCTTTTGAAAAAGCTTGTTTACGACCTATTTAACAATAACTGCTCCCTTCGTATTTGAAAGTTGGGCTGTAACTTTCCAGAAGGACTCTTGGAAAGTAGAAACATTTCTTTCCGCCCCTTCATTTAAAACGAATTTTTATCCATCCTTCACCGGAGCCGCTGCCATTAACTCATCAAAAGACTTCCTACATTTCAACCTCAGCATCTCTGTCACTTTGATGGTTTCAATCATGCAGCTTCTCTTTCCGTCAGTCACGTAATATTGATGGAACCACTTACTGGGTACGGGTACAACGCAACCCGAAAACAGCAAACCATCCACCTCAGCCCTTGCGCGACGCCATCTTGCGAAAACCCAACCAAACTCGTTGCTGACGTTATTGCGTCGGCGCGCGGAAGGTGAAGAGACTTGATGACGCCGCCTCGGAAGGCGCATTGATACAAGCCGCGAATGAAAGCTCTGCTGTTTCTACTGACCGCCCCTCCCCCGGTAAACCCCGCCTGCGCGCGAGACAAGATCTGCCATTTCTGTAAAACATTTCAGAGTGGTTGACCAATGGGAAAACCCATAATAGAAAAAGGAGGCGTTGGCTTTAGCCAATGATTTATAAGAAAAATGGCGGGGGAGAAGGGGGGAAAATGAGTTACTTTCGTTTTCCCGCCAATCAAAATGTATTATCCCGCCTCCCCGCTAGATATTTTCGCGTGCTCCTTTTTCCTCTCCTTACACACCCAGTCCTGCAATAGGCGAGAGTGGCCAGGGAGCGGCTTACTGGATTGGTCAGCTGTCCTACGGAGAGGACTGGAAACCAATGGTCGCGACGCAATTCGTGGGCTGGAAGTGGGGCGGAGCAAAAGGCGAATGAGGGCAAACACTGGGTGTCCGACGGCGAGGGAGTTTGTGTGTCTATGCGTGTGCTCCGCGCTTGCGCGCGGAGGTACCGTGGTTGGTTTCGCGGTCGCCCCGGTCGCTCCCCTTCCCCCCTCCACAACCCGGGCAGAGCCGTCAGGTGAGAGGATTTTTGAGTCCCTTGTCGTCGGTAAAAGGTAACGGGGGAGGCCTGTTCTGTCACACCCTCAACTCGTGCAGATTATTTTACAGTGGGCCTTGACCTGGCCCGTTTCTTCCTTGTCCCTGAGTACTGGGGGGGGGGGGGG
>BHFT01044183.1:51968-63831 GCA_004320025.1 Laticauda laticaudata
GGGGGGGGGGGGGGGGCTCTCATTCCGAAGGATCGCCACCTGTGTGCATTGGACCGGACAGGGCGATCCAGACTCGTGATCTCTGCCCGCCTTTCCTCTTCCCTCTCCATACGATCACGCCCACATGGTTCCGTGTTGATTAACCTGGAAGAAGAACCGACGCCTCTCCTTGGTTGTAATCACTGCTCACATTTACCTCATAGTTGCTTTCCCTGAAAGGGCAGGAACCGTTGCTCTTTATGTAGTTAGTATATATGAGATCTTTAGAAAAGCCCAAGAAAACGTATATAGAATTGCAACTTTGTGTTGCCCAAGTTAATCAGTTGCAGTTAAGTTGGAAATGAGCCTCGTCCCTTGCGGTTTGGGACTTGTTCTTCCGATAAAGGTGTACAGATCATCAGTAGAGAAATTTTTCCTGCTTCTCCTCAGGGCCCTCACTTTCAAATGTAAAGTTTAAATTGTTATCAGCATTCGTTTGTATTCGCCTGTAACCTTCCTTATCCATCCACCTGTTAAATTCTGCATTTCCAAACCATCTTTCATAAATAAAAGTCTCAGTTTACTTGTATCTATCTTGTTATTGATCTTTATAGTTGTATTTCATATTTATGACTTCCAAATATTCCATAATACTCTTAGGCCATCATAATATTCTCACATTTGCCTGTCTATTCTGCCTTTTAATTTCTTCTTTTGTCAGTGACATGCCAATTTTAAGTCTCCTTTTTTACCTACCAGTTCTTTAGTCTGTCTTTTTAGTTAATTCACTTTTTCTTCACTAGAACTTCCATCCTAATTTTCTCAAACATCCTTCCTTGATCTTGATGTGAATGCTTTTCTTTTCACTTATTAGTGAATTTAGTAGTATTATTAGTGGCATTTAGTTTCTTTTTGTTCTGTTTATATAACACAGTTACACATCTGGATCAACTATTCTAATATATCCCATTCATCATCCAAATGTATACCATGGGTTAGCAGTCTTCTACAGAGGTTTTGGACTTCAGCTCCCATTAACCTCAGTTGTAGTTTAAAATATTTGGAAAATATTTTAATACTTGCAGTGTGTGATTGAGGTTCATCATAATTTTTCTACTTATCCATTTTGTAGGCTTGTTCACATGATAGTAATGTTTGGATTATTATGTGATATAGTTTTTATCTTCCTGTTTGGCTTTATATGTCTTACTATTTCTGAGGAAGAAAGATTGTCCTTTAATAATATAATAATAATATTAATCTTTTTTATAATTGTTGTAGAAGTATTTTTAATAAATGACTTCTCAAATTTGCAATAAAATTTTATATACAGTATGGAATTACTA
Source organism: Laticauda laticaudata (assembly GCA_004320025.1). Classification (NCBI taxonomy): domain Eukaryota; kingdom Metazoa; phylum Chordata; class Lepidosauria; order Squamata; family Elapidae; genus Laticauda; species Laticauda laticaudata. The sequence goes on from BHFT01044183.1 coordinate 53,294, forward strand.
TTTTTAAATCAATTTGATGGACACTTTGTAAAACCTCTTAATGGAACATTACTAACAGTAAGAGAAAAATAGTAAAAATACTAAAATAATGCATTGCACTTTCTTGAAAAGCATTACCGACATTTTTAAATGAGTGGATTATTTAGTTCATCCCTGTATGTTTTAGTAAGCCTATTTCTTGTTCTTTATGCAATTATGGCATTAAATTTTGCTATTTGATGCTTATGGAAAATAAATATATTAAGATTTAAATTTTAGGGAATTTTTTTTTATAATTTAGAACATTTTCTGGATGAAACCAAAATCATAGGAAATTATATCAAGGTATGTGAACTGTCCTCTCCTGTTTCATATAAAAAATTAAGCTGTGAAATTTATTTTGGAAAATTATTGCAAATTTATTATGCTTGGTTTTTTTTAACTTATACATTTGGTCAGGCTATATTTTTATTGATATAAAGTGATTCATTCAAATCTCTTCATTGTGATGTTTTTATTTATTAAATTTAAATGCTACCCATCTCGCTAGCGAGTGACTATGGACAACTGATGATGATGATAATGTTTTGTCATTGACAGCCAGTTGTTTAGATTGCATTTGGCATTTTATCCTACTGAGTCCTTCCAAAGGACTTGGGATAGGCAGAAGTTGTTTGATAGTGTTAATGGTATCATCACAGGTTGTAAGCTATTTTTATTGAAGCTGCCTTTTACAATTGACTGATGATTTGTCACTGATATTGGTGTTAAAATTGTTTTGGGATTGCACTCCAGGCCACCTATTACTATTGGTACTATATTTACTTTCTTTTAACACTGCGGCTATACATTTATTACAGGTCTTTGTATTTTGTTATGTTCTCATTTCTTTCTCTTCTGTTCTGCTTTCTCTAGTTATTGTCAGTTCCACTATCCAGACTTTTTTGTCTTTCTTATTAACAATTGTCAAATCTGGGGTATTATGTGGCACGTACTTTTCTGTTAGAATTCTAAATCCCTACAGCATTTTAGCTTCTTCATTTTCTGTTATTTTGCCTACTTTGTGGTTCCATCAATTCTTGTTTGTAGACAAGTGATACTTTTATTGCAGATTCTCCAGTGTACTGTTATTGTTTTTATTCTAAATTTATTGTGGCCACTCACTCCCATAAACTATGAAACTAATCCTGTCCTATTTTTATCTAATCAACTGGGAGGGAGAGGGATCAAACAAGCAGTTAGTGGTCTTTACACATATTCTGTCTGTCTTCTCAAGTTCTTCATGATGCAAATAATCTATTTTTACATCATAAAATATTACTATTCTTACCTCCCTGTGACTTGTCTTAACGCTTGAGTCTAATTCAAGGCAATTTTAATTGACACTATCTGCAGAAAATAAAAATTTATCACAGCAAAGCTCTAATTATTCTAGTTCCCTTTCTCTAACATCTAATGAATAAAGATATAATAAATGCCATCTATTCTGCACAGGTGTAGTGAAAGCGAAGAAGTGAATTCTTTTTGCAATATATATTGTACAGAGTACAATAGAATTCTTTATTGGCCAAGTGTGATTGGACACACAAGGAATTTGTCTTGATGCAAATGCTTTCAATGTACATAAAAGAAAAGATATTTGTCAAGAGTCAAAAATCATCAGCTACCACACTGAGTAATAGTCATAGGCTTATGATTGCCTCATTCTATGTTCAATTTGATCTATGAAGTTTATAGACAGTGAAGTAAGTTTAACATACTTTTATATGTGGAAAAAAGCCATTAACTCTTCTTTTATTTCATAGACATTTTCAAGTTAAGAGGGGATTTATCCGAATAACAAACAAATCTGCCGTACTCTATTGTGATAGAATTAAGAATGTTAATAGAATTAAGATACTTTTCATTGTACAAATATATTGCTGCTTATGAAAGGAAATTTTGAAGAGACAACTTCACCAATGTATCAGTTACATCAGCCTGAGTACTAATTTTGGATCTTGCAAAATATAGTGACTGCTTTTCCCGCTTAAGTTCCTGCCCTTCTTTGCAATAATAGCTAGGCAATAAATTATAAAATACACTTTAAATCTCTTCTAGATTGAGAGACTGTTAGCTAAAAGAAACAAAGCTGAATCTATATGTTCTAGGCCAGCATACTTATAATTATTAGTTTCTGAGAACAAACAGAATGGCTTCCAACATGTTGTGTTTTCCATTTTTCCACTAATTGACTGCAGCTGAATTATCAGCATAAATGTATTTCTAGTCTTAACAGTAAAGCACTTGCCTTCTCAAAAAGGGAACAATTTTGAAACTGTCTTTTAGTTGAAGGAAATGTTTTTTTTCATAGCTTACTTGGTTACCCAACTCCTATTTTCAAATTTCAGTAGTCTTTCCCAACATGAAGTCCCCAGATGTGTTGGGCATTATTTTCCAGAATTAACAGTGGCCATGTTTATTGGAATTATGGAAGTTGTAATTCAACACATCTAGAGAACATCAGGTGAGGGAAAGTTGCTTTACAGCATTATTTTACATATTTCACTTTATGTTTCCTAATTGTGATCTCAGAATTTCAGTCAGTAGTTTTATGGAAGGGTTATTGTTACCCAGTTTTGGTGGTATATTGCTTTGTGATTATCAAATATCCTTTGAAGAAAGTTTTCTGCAGTGAAACTTTTTCATTTCTTTGAATTAGGTCTCAAGTATGGGAAAAAACATTTCAAAATCTAAGGTTACATTCTTATTCAAATTGTTTACCTATATATCAATTTTAGACTCTGAAAAGCTAGGAAAGGAAATATTGGAAAGGATTGGGGAATTAACTGTGAAAGATTTAGAATAATTAGATGCATGCAAATACTAATTTATTTTTATTTTTGTCTTCCCTTTCCATTTGTTTGTTATGAAATGTTAGGTGTTACTTGATGGTCTAATTTTAAGTGTAGGAAAGACATAGAAAAATCTTCAGTGTTATTATTCAGTTTATTTGCTATCATAACATTCTTACATGAATTTATCTTACAAAAAACCATATTTTAATTTACAATTTTTTGGTAACTTTATGAAAGACTATTAATCTTTCTAAATGAAGTGATACCGAACAAAACATGTCAGTCATATGGCATAATAATTCACACTACTTATATCGATACTAGAAACAGAATTAACAATTCCATGTAGTAAAGGACAGGTGATATATTGTAAGATGATAATTCATGGTCTCCTTATAGTAATTTTTCATGCTTGGTTTCTGGGGAAGGTAACTATGGTGCTAAATTGCCTCCTTTTGTATTTGACCCACCTGAAAGTGAACTGGTGGAGTCCAAACTCTTTGGAAATAGTTTTGTAACCTTTTCCATCCTGGTGAGCATCCACAACTTTTTTCATAGGTCATCTCCTTTGTTCAAGCCATAACACACTTCTAATATGAATTTGTTGTAAAGATCAACACATGTATGTGGAAGCCATGGTGGTGCAGTGTTCAGAATACAATATAGCAGGCTAACTCTGCTGACAGCTTGGAATTTGATCCTGACCAGTTCCAGGTTCATTCAACCTTCCATCCTTCCAAGGCTAGTAAAATGAGGATCCCGATTGTTTCAGACATTTGTAAACCATTCAGAGAGTGTTATAAAACACTATAAAGAGGTATATAAGTCGAAGTGCTATCGAACTTTGACAGTGTACCCTTGTAGTTTTTGAGATACTATATTTTGAATACTTTCATATTGAAGAAGTTGAATATACATATTAAACATTCACTTTTGTTTGCTTGATATTTTTTTTTAAATTTTCTTTAATACTATCAGTTCTTAAATACATGAGAATCCAGTTGCATTTGGTGGACCTTCTTTGTTTCAAACAGGGCTGTGCAAAGCATTAAAATGGAAGCACTTTTTCTTGAAGCATTAAAGCAACTACATCCTTTGCTTAGCCTTTATTATTTTTGCATGTATGTACAGGTAATCCTCATTTAATGACTGGCAATTCTGTTGCTAAGTGATGTAGTTCTTAAGTGAAATATTACTTGACCAGACCAGACTTATGGCATAATTTCCTTTGCCATTGTTAAGTGAATCCCCCATGGTCATTAAGTGTGACATATGTGTGATTTGTGACTTACTGCCAGCTTCTCATTGACTGCTTGTTGGAAGCTGTCTGTGAAACTCACAAATGGCTATCGAATGATAATAAGTAAACCATGATAAAGGAAGGGAGGAGTAAAAGAAGGGATTCAATTGGATTTTACTGTCACTTTTGTGCTTGGGCTTGACAGGAATACTGTGACAGTTGTAAGTTAGAGGACCAGTCATAAGTTTGAAATTTGCTGAACATGGTAGTCGTTAACTGAAGATTACCAGTTCATGTATAATTGGTTTTCTGGTAGTTTCTATGGAAATTATTTATTATACACACATGCAAAGATGGGCAATCTTCACAGCAGCTTTAAATTGTATAACCACTTTCCTGTTTTGAGGACGTGTACTTTGAAAATCATCTCTTTTGAATGCCCTGCACAATCCTAGAGAGAGAAAAAAACCTATTTTTCATTAAGATTGGTAAGTTCCTATCAACAATTTTATTGCTGCCACTTTTACGTACTTTTACTGCTATTTTGCTATAACTTCGCAGTAAGTTTTTCCAAATTCATTTAAATCAAATATATAATTTTAAAGAGTTAAAGTATATTAACCTTTCTTCATTTCCAGTTTCTTCTCCCCTTTAATTTGATAAATATATATTGAAAAAGGAACCTTACATATTGATTAAATAATGAAGCTTAACTGTTATTCTTTTAAAGCTAGAAGATGGGGAAAAAAAGCAGAGTGAAAACACAGAAGTCAGGTACTGGAACTACAACAGCTGTTTCTCCAAAGGAGATATTGAATCTGATTAGTGAATTGTTACAGAGTAAGTATATCCTAATTTTTGGCACGGTAAGGGGATAATGTCAGAAGAAATGTTACAGAAGAAAAAATGTTCAGTATTCAAACATGGAATCAATGCTTATTTAGAATATATTTGTATTTTTGTTGTTCAGAATATTTTTGTTGACCAATTGCATGTAAGCATTCTGTTTTCTAGGTTTTGATATTTTATCTTGAAATATTGAGGGAGATTTTTAGGGTTTTTTAGATTTATACTTCTAATATTTGGAATGAATAGAATTTATGTATAACATTTGTATAATAATTTCCTGATTTCCTGATACACACATAAACTTATGTTTTTGCTTATGCTTATAGAATGTAGCAGCCCAACTCCTGGCCCTGGAAAAGAGTGGGAGGAATATCAGCAGATCAGAGCTCTTGTTGAGAGAATTCGTAAAAAGCAGAAAGGTATGTGAATAAAGCAGTAAGAGATAGCATTGAAATACTACGTTAAATACCAAGGTATTTAATTGCCTTCTGTTGCTCTAAAAATAACAGCTTAAGTAAATTGGTTTTGAAATGTATTGTTCATGTTGTATCTATATTATATCTTTTCATTGTTCTCAGTCGCCACTGTTGCATTTGTGAAATAGGTGGCCATATAAATAGATTTAAATAAATAAATTGCAAGCAAAATCAGAGTCCTTGACTTTCTGTGGTTGGTGTGGGTTTTTGCCTACATTTCAAAATGTAGTTTACATGCTAGGTAGCAGCTTCTGTGCTAGGAAGAATTGGATTTGATCTCTGCTTATATATATAGCTTGCCCTATCAGAATTGATAGGAGTATTGTTTTCTCGATGGCTGTTACTTGATTAGGCTATTTGTTTATTGTGTATCCTTAATTTTCATCACACATAGGCAGCCTTAACCTTTAAGTGAGAAACTGTAAGCATCCTAGACCAGGGTTATTAAACTCCTGGCTGGCAGGCCAGATGCGTCATGTGCTGGCCACACACCCAGGTTAGTGAAGGGGAAAATGTTCTAATATGTCACGTGATGCTTCCGTGACAGCATGAGTTTGACACCTCTGTCCTAGACCAAGCTAAATCCACATACCCTATTGCAGTAGTGACAAACCTATGGCAAACATGCCAGAGGTGGCACGCAGAACCCTCTCTGGGCATGCAGCTCAGATTTTGAATAATAAATGTTGTTTTGACTGCCTCTGTGCATACATTACAGAAGTTGTCCTGTCTGATTTGTTTATTAATTCCATGACTGAATCATTGAAGAAATCACACTATCATGGCCCCAAATTAGCAGGGTGCAAAGTTGTGATACTTCTGTATAGATGTTGCAATTCTTAACTGTTGCTGTCCAATAAGAATTAGGAAGGCAATGAATTCTATAAATCAATACCATACATAGAACAGGTTGGCAATTGCAAAAATCTAAAGTCATGATCATTATTCCAAAGACCAAAATGCAAACACATTTAAATACTTGAGAATGGTTTTCCATCCCGAGGAAACTGGAGGGTCTTTGGGGATTATGTCTCCCATTGATAACAGTTCTACAATAGTCATTAAGCATTTTTTTTTTAAATCAGAGGCAGATTAGTACTAGCAGCATTAAAACTTTTCCATTCTGCAATGGCCCAAATACTGTAAAGAACCCATACCTCTGTTTTGGGAAGAATGCTCATGTGACACCAGTTTCATCATAAGTCTTGAAAGTCACATGGCCCAAAAGGCCAGTTCTCTGCAAAAATTGTAAGTCATGTCAAGTGACCATGGAATGCTGCAACTGCTTATAAAGGGAAACTGATTGCTAAGTACCTGAAATGCAATCAATCATGTGACCACAGGTGTGGGGGGTGGCATATTGGAATTCTGGAACCAAGTTGTTAATATATTTTGGGAGGAGTCCATGATAACTTCAAATGGTTGCTAAGTGACCAGTCATTAAGCAAGGAATACCTGTACCTAATGTTGAGGTTAATGCATTGAGGCTAATGTTCAACCACTAGCTAAAGCTTCAATTCTTCTCTCAAGTTTATGTCCACTAATAATGAGAATGATTTTCATCAAATTGGAGTAATGTCATACACAAAAACAAATGATATAAGGATATCGGCATTCATATGATTCTTGGAGTTTGTTTGAATCAAACATGCACTTCTGCAAAGAGGAAATTATATTGAATTCTATCTACATTTGCCACCTGAGTGTCACTCATGTCGAGGGCACCCGTCCCGAGTTACATTTTTGGCTGTGATGGCCTCCTGCAGTGCTCAGTCAGGAAAAACGGAGCTCAGGAGCACCATGCGTGGCTGGCCCACCCGAGCTCTTTTTTCTCTAGAGGAGCACTGGAGGAGGCTGTCACAGCCAAAAATGGATCCTGGGAGGGGTGCCCCTGACAGGAGTGATGTTGAGGTGGCCACATCCACCCTAACCACACACACACACACACACGCACACACACACACACTCCCGAGGTCAAGCACAATCCTAATACAGCCCTCAGTGAAATTGAACTAGGTGGAGAATGGGTTCTGTGGAGTGTGAAACGGGAAAGAGGAAAGTGTTGGAGGTGAAAGCGATTTACAGGAACAACTTGCAATCTTCTCTACTGGCTTCTCCATTGACTTTACTTTTGGGGAGCCAGATGGAAGATCACAAATGGTGATTGTGTGACTGGGATACTGCAATCATTGTAAGTATGAGCTGGTTGCTAAGTGCCTACATTGCTCTCACATGATCATGGGGTTGCTGAGCCGGCTGGGATTTTGAAGACTGGTTATAAGTACTATACATTCAGCACTGTTGTAACTTTGGACAGTTGCTAAATGAGTCATGATTACAACTGGTTACTTTATGATCATTTGGAATTATGGCCCATAAAGCACTTCCAGCTGTCATAAAATGTGCTGCTGCTTCCCTGCAGTGACAATCCAACTATTGATGCCAATACCCCAGCTCAGAAGTACATGTAGTTTACTTGCGTATACACTCAGGATGCACTCTGAGTTAGTTACATTTTCCACATAATAGCAGTGATACATGAATAACGTACATAGGCTTACTAATATCAATTTGTTGTGTATTTTTATCTCCTATTAAATGTGAACACAGGTTTATCTATTATATTTGATGGGAAAAGAGAAGATTATTTCTCTGAATTAATAAAATGGGCTGGAGAGAATGGTGCATCCACAGATGGTTTTGAAATGGCTAATTTTGCAGAAGAGGGTTTTGGATTAAAAGCCACACGAGAGATAAAAGTGAGTAAAAGATTACTTTGTTTTTATCTTTTTCTACTTACTTATTTCTAAATATTTAATGCTGCTTCGATCAAAATAATCTGAATGGCTTACAAAAGTAATATACCATATAGGTAACCACAGAGAAAAATGTGTGATTCCATTCATATTCATAATTGAATTGAATATACATATATTGATTTGAGAGGGAGAGAGGGAGGGAGAGATTTTTGCCTTTTCAGAGATGTCATGCTCCAAAATGCAATTAAAATCTCATCTGTAATGTCGATAATTTTTTTAAAAACATTTCAAGTTCATTATTCTATTGAATAGAATACAGATAACTGAGTACAGAGCTATTTATTCCATTAAAACTAGAAATAGTTAATACTGTGATCATTTAGATAAATTAAACCTTTAAATGTGAGTTTATATCAATATTAAATGATTTTTAAATTTAATAAATTTCAACCATAATTCTTTCACTGTTGTGTTGCGACTAGTTTTTTAAAGTTGTCCATCCACTTTATCATGCAATTTATTTGTTCCTCCTCTGTATCATATCTGAATATTTTATATATACTGCCTTAACAAATTGTACTAATTTTGTATGTGTATTTCAAATTCTGTTGTATTTCTTAATGTTCCTCCCTCATACTTAACATCAGAACTTTATAATTACAATAGTTAAAATAGGTAGAGCTTGACTTACAAGCATCTGTTCAGCAACTATTTGCTTCAACAGCACTGAACTAACAGACTTGTGATCCACGCCTGAAATTATGACTGTTGTAGGACTCCTCCAGTCATGTGGTAAAAATTCAGGAGCTTAGCAGCCTACGTATATTTACAAGTGCAGGGCTATTGCATCTCCCACCCATTCCCCATTTATGCATTTTTGGCCTCCTGGTCCAGCTGACTTTCACCATCATCCTCTTGCTCCTGCTGTTCATGAGACATGCCCAGCCTGGCTAGCAGGATGTATGGGGCTGGCTCTATCTGAAAAACAAAAAAGCATAAAGCACTTAAATGAATTGGAGAATGCCAGAACACTCCTTTGTGCCATGCTCCTAAATCGTATGCAGCTGGCTTTACACTGTGAAAAAAGGAAAAAAGCAGAAAACTGCTTTTTCCATTCTGCACAGCAGAACCTCCCCCCCCAGCACTTTTTTGCAAAGTTAAACCAATAATTGTTTTATTGTATTATAAAATGCAAATAATATAGAATACAGATGATAGCTGAGAATAATAATATTTATGCAACAGAAACTGGAAATCGTTAACATGAAATAAGAAAAAATATATTAGTGTTGAATATAATTTCTAAAAATGTTAATTAACATAAGATTGCTTAAATTGTATGATTAATGCCAAGTACAACATTTATGAACAATTGCAAAATATATTGAATTGTTTTATAATGTGATTTCATTTCAAATTTAATTTGCAAAATTCTCTGGATAATTCTGTATGTCTTTCCAATTTTGATATATTTCTTGATTTATTCCCTATCAAATATGCTGTAGATGGTTCATTGAGTGGGTTATCTGTCAGCCAGATTCTTCACACAAGATAGTAATTTTTTCCTTGTGTTAAATATCTTTAAATTATTTTTGTTTTAGGGACATTGTTTTATATCCAGAGAATTCTCAAAAGTTGTGAATTGTTTTCATCAAGTTTTTTTATAGCCTTTTGTAGTTCTGTAATAGTTAATACTTTTTTGACTGCATAACATTTAAGTTTATTCCTCTCCACAGGTTTTAAGACATGACATTTGTTTATCATCTCAAACTTTTTCTGCCAATATTTCCAGAACGATGATGAATAGTTAGGAAGAAAGCTAAATAGTCTTTGACTTATGATTATCATTGGGAGCAGAATTTTGGTTGCTAAACAGTGTGATTGTTAAGCAGGTCATCAATCTCATTAAGTAAATTTGGAAAATCACAAACCGCAATCATGACCGCAGGACCATGCAAACATTATAAATGCAAATCAGTTGTCAAGAGCCCAAATTGGATTATGGGATCATTTGGATGGTGTAAAATAACTTCATGAACACTTTCCTCAGTGCTGTCATAACTTCAAACCATTGTTAAGCAAATGGTCATGTCAAGGACTACTTGTATGCTTCTCTTGTTCCTTTAAGATGAACTACTGCAAAACTAACTACTCAAAGTTATCACGGACATTTTCTTTTTTTTTTTAAAGAATTTTTATTTTTAAAAACAAACATACACATATACATAAAACCATATTCTATTTTATATACATACAGTGTGTCAGTTGTTCACAAATCTTTTGTGCTATTCTTTGGTAGTCATTTACTCACAATTTATATTAATTTTCACATTGTCAAACTAACATATGCTTGTATATTTATCAGTTATTAATCATCCATGACTAAACTATTTATTCC
>BHFT01044185.1:0-12747 GCA_004320025.1 Laticauda laticaudata
GGTGAAGGCAGGTGCTCGGGCTCTCGCGAGCGGTTGTGCAACAGCTCGGTATCGGCCTGTCACCACTTGGTACTGGGATTCGCAGCCATAGTCCGTGAGGGTCGCGTGGGTGTGACTATGTGAGGAGAGGGGTTGCGGTTGGAGGATGAGGAGTCAGTTGGGTGGACCAGCTGAGAGAGGAGATCTATGCTGCTCGAGTGTGTCGGCCTGAGCTCAGCAGGACAGTGTGGCTCTGCCCTCCGTCGTGGTCTCTCTGCCTTGTGCTGTGGGAGGTTGGAGCTGTGGGTGGATGCGGGTAGGCTGTGGTTGGAAGTTTGCCGCCTCTTTCTCCCCACTGCAGGCCAGGGGGAGTCTCCACGCGTGCTTCCCCGATGGTTAAAACACCTGTCCGCGGGTTCTCCGCGTGGCACGCTCCAAAGAGAACCTGCCTGGAGACAGGAGCGTGACTTCTCCGGCCGGAAGAAGGACTGGGCTCTCAGCAGACTGGCCGGAGCAGTGCAGGGTCGTGGAAGGGATGCTGTCGGTGCTCTCCTCGGTGTGTGGATTACCCTCCAGGAAGCTGACCTGGCCATGACATAGGTCTCTCTGTCGCGTCAGCTTAACTGTGGCTGTGCCAGATTGTCTGAGTGCAGCTTCCCGTACCAAGGGTGTGCATTTGTTTGCAGCCAGCCGAGGAGCACTCTGATGTGTAGCCCAGATTCTCCGCCTTCTCTTCTCCAAGCAGCCTGCTCTTTTGTGTCCGCTGTACAAGCCGGTGTCCCTTCCGCCAAGATAGTCATTCTCTCTCAGGCCACTCAGCCACCTCATCCTCGTGGTTCCTCCTCAATGGAGGTATTGCCTCCTCTCCCGGTTCCCACATCGCTGCTTCTTCCCTTGTGCAGGACCAGATGCCTGCATCAGAGGGGCTTTCCAGTTTGAGCGGCTGCTCCTCCACAGCACACCGACCGAGCAAGCAGCAGCAGCGAGGACATCATCCATCATCAAGCAGCAGCAGCAGCAGCAACCAGCAGATATCATAATCAAGCATCATCATCAGCAGCAGCAAGCAGCACCAGCACCAGCAGGGAAATCAAGATCATCATCATCAGCAGCAGCAGCAAGAGACGAGCAGGACCAGGAGCACGACAGGACCGCAGTACGAGGAGACGAGCAAGACCAGGGAGCATGAGCAGGACAAGCAGGACAAGCAGGACGAGCAAGTGCCAGAGGAGACAGCAGGACGCCGCAGGACCAGCAGGACGAGAAGAGCTTCAGCAGAGTAAAGCAACAACGAACACCACCGGTCCAGGACAGCCTCCGAGTAAGACGACCAGCAGAAAGCACACCGCGCATACAGCATCATCAATCAGCTCCTCCAGAAGCAAAGCACAGAAGCCCCAGCCGCAGAAAGCGAGCGTAGCCCGTGCTAGCAGAAGGCCCCAGCAGAAGCAGAGTGGGCCAGGGGGCGGGAGGGTGGCCCTGTCCCTCTTGCCAGGGCTGGCAGCAGATGGCTGAAGCTTCCTCTTTTTCCCATGGTTGTGGGGTTTGTCGGGCTGGCAAGGGGAGGCTGCAGGAAGGCTGGCAGGCAGGCAGGCAGGGAGAGGCTGGCATGCAGCAATGCTGGCGAGGATGGCAGGCAGCAAGGGCAGGGCAGGCAATGGCGACTCAATGCGTCTGGCAGCAGCGTCTTTCCTCTGAATGGTGACCTGCTTCACGGCTGCTTCCTTTATAGTCTGCGGGGCTACGCAATAATCCCCCCCGCATGGCGACATAACGCAAGGCATCCTCTAGGCTTCCGCTTCCTGCCTCCGCTTCATTGCTGTGCATGCCGCCTATGCTCGCGCTTGTGATCCGCTTCCTCCGTTCTGCGTCCGCTCTGCACCCGCTCTTTTCCGTTCGTGCCCACTTTGCTAAAGGCCCCCCGGAAAGCCTAGGCAGATGTGGCCAAGTCCGCTCTCATTTTTCTCTTTCCATCCACTAGGCTTTCTTCGTCTCTGCATCCGTTTTCCCATCGCTCGACATCCTCCTCCTTTCCCGTCGTGTTTGCTCTGGTTATGCAAATTTTCGCCCCCTTTTGAGAAGCGTGTATAACAACGGATGGAAACATTTTTCTCGTCCGCTGTGTCCTTTTTAACAACGTTTTGCATCCGTGTGGCATGTGTGACAGGCCTTAAAGCCTTTGCATGCTTGTGGGATTGTAGAGGAAATATGCTATGTGGGTATGGGTAGGATACCTTTTGAAGGGTAAGGATAGCAGTGGGGTGGGCAGGGATAAGGCTTTTCGGATGGGGTAATTAGCTGTGGGATTGGGCAGGGATGATTATCCTATTGGGAATGGGTTATAGATAGCTGTGGGATAGATAACCCTTCAGTGCAAGCATAGTGGGACTATATGGTCAAAACACCCTCCCAGGTCCATCATCCTATGGCCCTTCATATCAATTAACAATGTAAGCATATGATCCAACAAATGTAACATAAAATCACAACTCTTATTATAATGTTCCCTGTCCATTGTAGGCTTCCACCCTAATACAACTATGGCTGCTCATTCATCCGTGTTTGATGATTGTTACAGGCTGAAGGAAGCATCCATATATTCATCTATCATTCCTGTCTTGCCACTCCACTGCTCCAGCTGGGTGTGATGCACCAGTGTTTCCTGGAGGTGTGCGCTGCCTGCTCATTGTTGATGCTCTGTTGGGTGTGTCTTCATCCCTCAGGTCTATCCAGGTTTCGCCCTTGCCTCTCTCATCTCCGCTCCATGTCCCATTTGCCTTTGTGAGGGTCATCGAGCTCTGTCTGCAACTCTGGGTAGCGGGTGCGTCTGTGATTTGTATGTATATGTCTCTTCTGCCAGTCCGTCGATTGTTTAATTGGATTTGGCACTAGTATCCAAGCGTCTCCTTTCACGGTTTCTGTGCGGTCCCACTGCTGCCGTAGTGAATGGACCTCGTAATACCGGACGTTCGGATGAAAGGTTCCACACTTTCTGACCAGCCTGAGTTGATCCCTCCGTGGGAATCTGGTATGTAGGGCTTCTGAGGTTCTAGGGAGAAGACGTCATTCCTCCACGATGAGTAGGGCACATCTTGTTGTTCCGTTGGGCAAGGGGGGTCTGGATCTGGAAGCCGCATGATGAGGTTTGCGTTCCAGCCCCTCCTTGAGGTCACTGGCATTGTACACCTGGGATCTGAACATAGCCGTTACCTGAAGCATCATCTACATGAACTTGTAGTCAGCATCGACCATGGTGAGAGGACGATGCTGAAGAAGCCCTGTAGTTGAAAATAAGTGGACACCCGACTTGCTGAGCTTTGCAGGCCACGTGCTTTCCCATCTATGGCTCCAACGGTGTGGGGTAAGTTTCCACTTGATACCACTGCTCTGCAACTTTTCTTCCATCCTCTTCAGTGGCTGGGCACTGGAGGAGCTTCCTCCATGTATTCTTCACTGATGCCTGCACACTCTCTTGACAACAATGCTGATGGTGTGTGTTGGCAACCCTCCAGCCGTACTGCATGCTCTGTAGGTGTCCCTGAGGCCAGGTGGCGCAGAGTCAGTGCCACCTTGAGCCACAGGGCTCCAGGCTGGGCCGGAAGTTGGTGCTCTGCTTGGCAACCTTTGGTGTCACCGCTGTACAACTCGTCAAACATGGCTGGAGGCATCCTCATGAAGTTCTGGAATGCACGAGTGCTTCGTTCCTCAGCCTCCACCATCAAGGCTTGTTGTAACATGTCCGTACCTCTGCTTTCTCCCGATCCATCTTCGGACCCAGACCTTCTTGGCCGCCTCTTTTTCTTCCCATAAGTAGAGTTTTCAGAGAGCCTGTAGATGGCTTCGCACTGTTGCAGAACGATGTGGCTACAAAAGGAGTTTGTGACGATCCATGGTGGACATGACTGGATGCTGTGGAAGAGCAAGAGCAGATGAAAGGCTGCAGATGGTCTGACAGCGGTCCTGAAAGTGAGAATCCAGTAGTTTGCTCCCTTTTATAGCAATTAGGTTTTCCACTATGTGTCCCTTTACATCCTCTTACGCATCCATGCTAGACATCTTAAAATCAAGATAGGTCCCCCTTGCGAAGTTTTTTCCATTTTAAATGCTATTTCTTTGCGGCTGCATTCCGCTTTCATCCTTTCTCCGTCCGTGCTACTAACGGCTGCGCGTCTGTTCCCCTTCCTCCCTGCGTCTTGTTACCGCTGGAATGATGCGAGTTGCGCAGATGAGCAGGCGGATGCCTAGTGGATATAGCGGATGCGTACGAATGCAGAACGATGTCCCCCGATGCTAGCGGATGCAGAATGGATGCATTTGGATACATTTTCCCGCTCAAAAAGTTTTGACAGCTCAAACCTTCTGAGGCGGATTGAATGTCAATAGGACAGATGCTGGACGGATAGAGAGGAAGCAAAACGGAGCCAGTGAGTACAGAACGAAGCATCGCGTTAAACTAACCAACGGATGGCAAGTGTTTTTCTCCGTTTTACATCCTCTTTCCATCCATTGGTGCAGTGTGACAGGGGCTTTTGCTGTTTGCCAGTCATGGAGAACTTCACCTGTTAGAAGAGACTGGTTAAACAGATCAGTTAATGGTCCAGCAAGCACACTTAGGATTTCCCTCAGAACTGGGTGAATAGACCCATTCAGATAAAAATAAGACTTTGGCCATCAACACTTCAAGGATTCAACCAGTTGCTTTAAAAAAAAATGAAATCCAGTGTCCTTTATCCCATCCCTCCAAAACAAAGTATACTACATTTGTCTTTCATAAAGAATAGCAATGTACACTTCTTCATCAGATACATAGGCATCCCAAAGTGCCCAATTAAATATAGAATATTTACACATATCACTTATGCTTAAAAAATAAAATAATTAAACATATTGAGATATTTAGAACTGCCTTACACTTGTCTTTGTCTGAAAGTTTGGAGGCTGATTTGGAGGTGCCTTTACTCTGGCCTTGATAGATAAGTAGCCACACCCACAGAGACAAGATAAGGAGTAAGTTCCAAGGATGGCTTTTTCCAAGAAAGACTGTATAACTTTTGATCAGGCACCCTAATGAGGTAAAGGAAGGAAACCCATTATATGGAATAACACTGAGAGAGGACTTGGGTGAAGGATGGCATTCTATAGGAGGGCTGAATGAAATATACATAGGGTGTTGTAAAATGCAAGGCCTACCCACCTAAAGGCTTGCTGTCATCACTCTTGAGTGAAGAATACTTAACTTTATGAAATCACCTGCTTCATTCATCCCAATTCACTTGGTAAGGAACAAAATTCTAAGACCCTTCTCATAAAATTATTCACAAGAGAAAATTAATCCCAACTTCTTTTAGCAGAGAATATTGCAGTTGCCAAATAACTGTTATAGATCAAGGATCATCTTCAATGTTATTTATATTGTAAATTATTATAGCAATAGCAATAGCACTTAGACTTGTATATCGCTTTGCAGTGCTTTACAGCCCTCTCTAAGTGGTTTGTTGTGTTTTTAATAATTGTATTAATTTTCTTAAATAGTTGTAATGTTGCTCTCCCACTCCAATTCTAACAGTAATCTACATTTTTAGATTGTTACTTTCGGTAGAAAAAGTAATTAATTTTCAAAGCAGGATGGTGACTTCTTTGTATCCTTTCTTTTAAAAAACCCCACTGGAATAAAACTACCACTCAATGTCTTTGTATGTATTTATATTTTGCACGTAAATCTCTGCAAGGCTTCAATTGTGTTGACCCATCTTAATTACTGTACAGTATAGAATACCAGTAAAGAGAGAAGATGCCTTCTATCAAAGCTGCTTCCCCTCCAAAGATGAGATGTAGCTTTCATTAGCATATTATTTGTATTACATATTTTTATAAAGTCTATTTGAAGGAAAAACAATCTGGCCTATGGATTCATTTACTTATTGTATATTTTCTAGCTATATCTGTTGTTGGTTGGTTCTTATAATATGAAAAGCATGATTTGTCTCAAATGAGTCTCCTCACGATACTTGTTTCTAAGGTCAATATATGGTAATTTTACTAATCCTTATTTTTTTAGTATTGAAACTAAAGCTCATTTAGTATTTTATCTGACACTTCTACTGAAAGGCTTTGAAATAAAACTTAGAATTTTGAAATAGCCATCATTTTAAATGCTACAATTCAATGCAGAATACTTAAACATTTCTTATTCCAGATTTTTGCTTCTTTTTTATTTTTTTCCATATTGGAATAAAATTATTATTAAAACTGTTAATGTCTTTGGTTATATTTGAAAGACTTGCTTTTCACCACTGTATTTAAAACATCAGCTATCCCCATTTGTATTTTATGAGATGTTTAAAGGAAAAGTAGTTCGGACTTTTGAAAATATACTTTTTATCTCTATACTTCTGCAGATTCTAACATTCTAATGCATATTTAAATTGCTTCAAGCTTCTTTCAAGAGGCCTTCACCTGTCATGCCCCCTGATGGACATTTTCCTCTTTCATCACTTGTTCTCTCCTGGAGTAGGATGCTGTCCCAGCCATCCTTTACTCATCCTCTGGCATTTTGGGAATTGTCCTTAGACATTTTTTTTTTATTATTTAGCATGCAAATTAGTACAAAAATCAAAAAACTAAATTGGCTCAGCAGCCATCTTCTCCAGCAGCTGACCATGTCCTTTTGGTAGCTGTGGCTTTCTAAGCACTGAGGGAAGACTTTTTCCCAGGCCCAAGTAGAAATAGGCTCAGCTAACGTTCGAGTCCCCATTATTGGAAGAACATACAAGTTTTAAGGGCCTTCCAAAAGATCAACAAGGTCAGGGCCAATCTGATGATTATGATAACAATGTTAGGGTATCTATTTAGTCATATCTGACTCTTGGCGATTCTATGGGCCAAATCTCTCCACATTTTCAGATCCCGCACTACTTCTTTGAGTTTTTCTGTGCTCTGACTGGTGTCAGCTTTAGGACCAATCTAATCTTGGGGAAATGTTGTTCCAAACAGTAGGTACAGTAACAGAAATGAAGAACCCGTTGATCTGCTGAATTAAAAAAGAGCTTAACAAGCTTGAGAGATTGACTTGATACATTCACAAAATATCTCTCATTTATCAATTTAGTACCTGCATGCTGTATTTTCCAGATCTAACTTTCAAATGATACCATTGCCATACTTTTATATTTTTTACACTGAAAATAACTGGCTACTATATTTCTACATCCATAAAGTTTCCCAGTATTATTATATTTCCTTGTAGTAATGATATCTAAATCTAAATTAATTGTGATATTTTAGATATTTGATTGGTGAAATAAAATTATTCTCCTCCTAGGGGTAGGAATTTAAACTTCTCTTTCAACTTGCCACCAAATGCTATGTCAATAGGCTATTGCTTTATGCAAGCAAAAGTATACAAGTATGAACCACTATGGGCATGAGAATCATTTACACTTTCTCACTGGCCTTGGACAATCAACTACTTTATATTGATACATTCTTGTGGACAATAAAGGCTTGTATTTCTGTGTGTCACTGGTGAGTCCCTTGACATGTCTCTGCAGTTTGTTTGGCAAGATTTCAGAAGTGACTTGTCTGTATCTTCTTCCTGGAGTGGGGGAGTGGGAGTGAGTGAGAGGCAAGCCCAAGGTCACCCAGTTGGCTTTGTGCCTACAGTGAGACTAGAACCCAGTCTTTCAGTCTTTGGTTTTTAACCTGGTGCCTTAACACCACACTAAAATGGCACTTGTGGATTATATGTGTGTAAAATATAAAATACCTGCCTTATTGCTTGATTAAGGGGAGGGGTCATGGCAAGCCTTGCAGTCAATCATCGCTGTGGCTCTTAACTAAATCAGAGCAAAGCACTTGAAATGATTTGTTTGGAAGGAGTTAAAATGACTTGGGCAGAATGGACTAATTTTGAATCACAGTTTGTGTTTTCTGATGAGTTAGGATTGGAAGATGTAATATGAGATCTCTTCCTGCACTTGAGAAAAGTTGGTTAACCTGAACTGGTAACAGGTTAAGCAGGATGTTGTGTCCAAAATCTTCAGAATTATGATTTACACTTAAAATAATGTCTGGATGAAATAATTAATTTTAAAGCATTGATTAACAATAAGCTTTTTATACAATTAATGGAAGTTTAATGGATAACTAAAATTGGGTTTTTCTTTTGAAAAGGTGAAGTAATATTAGAGCACATGAGATTGGATGTGTCTGAGGACATTTTATTCATGCATAAAAATAAAAATAACATAAATTGTAAATTTACAAATCTATTGAAAATCAAATCCAAAGTCACAATAAGTTTTTCACTGATTACATGTGCCTGGTCAAAAGTCACAATAACTGAGCCAAGGCTCAAAGGACTGCGTTTTGGCATCTTATTTGACTTGTGAAGCATATTTCTGCACCAGTGTTTGATTAAGTGAAGAACATGAATTAGTATTTTTATAGTTTAGTATTATTAATATCATTTTCTATGAGATTTGTTATAAGCTTATTTTGTCATCCAAAGTAAAAAACGAGACATTTCAGGAAGATAAGTGAGATAAGGAAAATGGAGCAGTGGCTTTAAATTTTAACAAAAGATAGCTAGAGGTCCTGACAGGTCACTAAACTCCAATGAATCCACTTACTTACTTTGATGCGCATGAGTCATAGGTCCATATAAGATTGATGTATCTGAGTTATGCTTGCTTTATCTTTGTGAAGTCAGCCTTTGGGAGAATTACATTATTTAAGTCTTCTATAAATAACCAACACTAAATTCCTTTTGTTGGGTAAGAAGTCAATAACGTTTTCGTCAAGCAGAATGTTCAACTTAGCTTTAATAACCAGCAATATAAAGAAACAACATTGGTCTAAATTTAAATATGGATTTTTGTTTTTAGTTCTGGGATCCTGAAATAACCACAATAATTTGATTCAAAAACATGTAAAGCCAAAACTTTATGCAAAAGAAGAAGGGATGCAAAGCAAGTCAGACTAATAAATATAGCAATATTAAAGAAGTGACATTTCTGAAATATTTCTTAATATAGTATTGGTTATTTATCTTATTTATTTATCTAATATTTTATTATGACTAGCAGATCTGGGTTGCAACAATCTGCATGATTACTAGATGCCGCCAAAGTATCAATTAACTTTTTTTTTTTTGCATTGGTCATCTAGATATTTGCAACCTAGATTTTATGTTATAGCCCTATCTTAATTATTTGCCTGCCTAAGGAGTAGTGAAAATTCAACTTTATCTGAGAGGAAGTATCTCTGAATTAAATATTTTCTCATTCAAAGGCAGGCTTCCTAGATTATTCCTACCAGAGGAGTACTCTAGAAACTACATCTACTTTGCAGCTTTTAGAAATGTCAGCAGGAGTGGTCAAAAAAGTCAAAATGGCAATTGCTACCACATAGTCAAAGCCCCACTTCTTTTTAATAAACAGAATAAATATGCAATGCAATACATGTGAAAGGGATTTGATTGCATGAACATAGCCACCATCTTGATTTTCTGGACACCTCTGTCCGGAAATCAGTTAAATATTATTGAATAATTCTTGTCATGCAGCTTGATATCATGAATCTTATAAATTTCAAAGGTATAAAATATCATGTAATTTTTTTAACAGTTGAAATCTCAACATTACAATATCACATGGATTTTGTGTTTGCTTTCATATATTCATATAAGGTTAATGACATAAGAATTTGATCATTCTCCTTTGGATTTCTGTAAACACTGAAATAGCAATAACAATAGCATATAGATTATATACCACTTCACAGTGCTTTACAGTCCTCTCTAAATTGATGACAGAGTCAGCATAGTTCCCCCAATAATCTGAGTTCTCATTTTACCAACTTTGGAAGAATGGAAGTCTGAGTCAACCTTGAGCTGGTCAGGATTGAACTGCTGGCAGTTGGCAGAATTAGGTTGCAATTCTGCATTCTAACAACTGCCCCACCATGGCTCTTTGTAACTTGTAAAATCATCCAGGCTTGACAATTGTGTAAAATGAAAGTCTATGGAGATTCTCAGTCATCCAGATCATGGTTGTCCCAAAGATGTTTTTGTCAAGATACAACTAGACTTTCTGGTTTTTCTTTGAAGACATTTTGCTTCTCATCCAAGAAGCTTCTTCAGCTCTGACTGGATGGTGGGGGAATGGAAAATGAAAGATATTTCATTTGAAAAAAAAAATTGGGGAAGGTAGAGGTTCCTACGCCACTGAGAGATTTAGCATGATCTCATGTGGTATCTGAAAAGACTGTCAGCCTCAGCCTATTGTCTCAAGTAAGCAAAGTTTTCATTGCAATTTCTATGCATGAATTTGCTTCCTAGAACATCAAAACTGAAGGACAAATATGCCATAGATATAAATAAATTGGGTGTATTCAACTACAGCCACAAATTAGATGGTAATATCTGAAATCATTTTTGCTTACTAATGGCAAATGGTTGACTTACAAATGCATAGAAATATTTCTCCATTTTCTCCAGTTGCCTCAGAGGGTCTGATATTAGCAAGCTTGACAAATTGTCACCACAAGTTTAATAACGGTAAAAGGTTTACATTTTTAATTGAGAACACTGAGAAGAAATATTACATAATTATTATTAAGATAAATAATAAAAAAATAAAAATAAAAAAAGCGCTTGCATTGTTTGCAATGATTTTCATGTAAACGGTACTTTCCAAGTACAAAATAGTTATCTTCAGAAACCTATAAAATGTGTCGGAAATCCTGACAGAAATGCCAATACAACATAAAGTGTTGCAGTTCTAAGGTAGAAATCTTTTGCTATTAACTTCAATTTACAAGTATTTTACACTCAATTTTAAACATGCAGCTTACAAATAATGAATTTGGGGATAGATAGGAATTATCTGAATATGTGTTGACATCAAGAAACAACTGTCATTCAGAGTTGTTGTTTTAAATGCTCTTTTTAAATAAAATATGTAACAAACTTTATGAACTCTATTTTTGGAATCGCTGCAATTTATTTGTGAAAAGAGATCCCTAAATGCAATCATCCCAGACCTGTAATTCCTCTGATATATTAGGATTACAACTCTTTCAATGCTAAATCAGGTATTACACTGTCTGGGAATTAGGGCTATAGTAGCAGAAGCCATATGTCACGAAATGGTATAATGATGCCCACAAAGGCGAATGATGTTTGCAGTTTGATGGAATATTTTCAATGAAGTATAAATCAAGCCACAATGCTAACATCACTCAATACTAAAAAAAGAAAGGCAAAATAGGGCAAGTCTGAAGTTTTTATCAAATGGTTTGTATGATTTTGAGAGGGTGAGGATAAAGTCATCATTGAATTTACTTTAATGTTGCATAGACAACTCACAATATAAAAATGTTCAAAAAAAAATAACAAAGAAAGCATTGTATTGTGTTAATGTTCGTTAATAAATGTTAAGAAGTACTTTGAAAAAGCTTCCTATTGTCCTTGAAAATAACAGAGAAACTAAACATACAGCAAATGGTCAAGTACACAATAGATAGCATAATTTACTAGTCTTGAATACAGAGGTGGTATTCAACAGGCTCTGACCAGTTCTGGAGAACCAGTAGTGGAAATTTTGAATAGTTCGGAGAACCAGCAAATATCACCTCTGACTGGAGATTTTACAGTATCCTTCCCCTGCCAAACCCACCAAGCCACACCCAAGTACCCGTAGTAAAAAAATTTGAATCCCACCACTGCTTGAATGCTCTGATTGCTAGTTCACTTTTAGCTGAAGCACAAGGAATTTGTGATAATTTCTATTATTTGTTCGTGATTTGAGACTAGTAATCTAAGTAGTTTTCTCTATATTCAGATCTGCTGGGGAGGCTGCTTTTCATCTCATATTTCAAAGCATTGGAGGTTAAGATAACTCTATGTAGTCCTTGACTTACAGCCATTCATTTAATGACTGTTCAAAGTTACAGTGGCACTGAAAAAAGTGAGTGATGACCGTTTTTTGCACTTATAACTATTGTAGCATCCCCGTGGTCATCGATCAAAATTTGGATGCTTGGTATCTGTTTATATTTATTATTGTTTACAGATGTTTACACCCTTTTTATTTGAAACAAAACAACTAGCCAATCAACTATTTTAAATTTCCCAAATTCACAACTATTACACCCACTTCAACATCCCTCATCCAAGCCTTGTAGCATTCCAATATTCTTCCAAACTGAACTGGAATGGTGTGGCAATTCAGGAAGCTCTGAGCCTATTTAACAGTATTATGTAGTCCATATTTTACCATTATGTGAGCAAGTGCCATGAGGGTTTGCTGTTAATGGGTAGAATACCTATTGAAATGCTGAAGACGTTGCCCAATATCAATGTTGAGCTGACTTTCTGAAATATAGCCAAACATCCTATTTCACAGTGGCTGGAATGGTTGAGAAATGTGCCTTGTCAACTTAAAACATTCATAAAATCCATCAAAAGTTGGGGGGATTTTTGAAATGTCATCAGGAATATGAAGTTTTTAGAGTCAGATGTATTTTATTATTTTTTTATTTGAGTTTATATCCTACCTTTCTTTGAAACAGCTCCGCAGAATGATATGATTTTTCCACTCATTCCCAACCCCCATTTATCCTTACAATTACCCTCCAAAATTCATTGAGCAAAGATAGCAAGAGTTGTTTGTCTACCGTTACTTATCTCTGTTAGGGATAACATTGTTTACTCTAACTGGTTTAGGTAAAATAATAAATAAGTAATCATAGTTTGTATGTTAAAGT
>BHFT01044189.1:0-10830 GCA_004320025.1 Laticauda laticaudata
ATCTACTAAACCAATATCAGGGGAATGCATTCCACAATAAACTATCTGATATTATCAAGGGAGTCAGTGTGCAAAGGGAAACAGAATGCTTACTCCCAGTCGCTACATAGAATCCTTGAAACAAGCAACAGATGACTTTTGCGATACAAATGACTATTTCTCATCTAAATTATTGAGTCACGTGGGACCTCTTTTGGTTAGATAATCGGGATGGACATGAACTAAATTAATTTAATTTCACTTATAAAGGTCATTAAAAATTAACCTAATTACTTTTCCAAGCCAGGTTTGTGTGCTGTGAGGATGTATAATTTATTTAGTTATATCTGCCTTATAGTTTTGCAAATAAACTCCAGGCAGCGAACATTATCCAACACACCTTCCTTCTTCTATTTTTCTACAACAACCACTTTGTGAGATTAAGCTTGGGGAGTGGAGAGAGAAGTCTGAGCTGACTTCAGGTCACCCAGCTGGTTTTCGTGGCCATGCGTGGACCAGAACTCACACCTCCACTTTCTAGCCGGTCTTAACCACTAGGACCCTATGATGGTGAAACCTATGCGCATGCATGCCAATAAATGGCACTGCAGACCATCTCTGCGGCATGCAAGCTGTCGCACCCGCTCAGTTCCTTTGCAACAGTGTGCATGCCTCCCACCAGCAAGTGATTTTCAGTATCTGCCTGCATTAACATGGGGGGTTGGGGCCATGGGGGAGAAGTGTGTGCAGCAGGGGAGTGTGGAAGGGGTCGCGCATTGCATGGCATTATGGGTGCAGGGCACGCGTACACGTCACATGCATATGTGCTCACTTTTGGGCGACGCAGACAACACCAAGGTTACCATTCATGCACTAGACTAAACAATTTATCCGTCTTTCTTTTAAATACAAAAAATTAAAACAATTTCAAAAAGCAACAGCCCCCAAGTGAATCTAGGAGAGTACTTAATTTTCTGACTATTTTATATACAATCCTGAGTACTTCATGTGCATATATCAATCCAGCCTTTAACATTTCACCACTTAAACTTCGCTTCACAGAAGAGGCAGGAGGCTTACAGGGTCACCCATTTTCCCCTACAAGCCTTTCAAGGCATGAAGCCAGAAATAAATCAGCAGATTTGAAATCATGGTTTAAAATGGATCTAAGTATAAAGTTAAAAATTAAGGCTGCATCAAGTTGAAGTAGCTGGATTTTCTTCAAGTAAAACGTTTCATAGGACAGGAACTGTTGCAACTAATTTGATTGTTAAGTAATCCTGGTGTACATTATTGTCCATTGGTTTTCAACAAATCGCTAGAAAAGATTCAAGCCAAATTTATTTAGTTCAGGGAAGAAACATGAAACAATATTGTGAAATACCAATGGTCTCTTACCCTGCACACCAGTCGGTCAAGATTCATTTTCAACATGTCCAAAACTGTAATATGTATTGGCGTTCTTCTGTGAGACAGACTCACAGCCGTTTCAGTTTTAAATTGGGCTAAGCCTTACGCATGTGCCAGATTGGTTTTTTTCTTCATCCTGATTGGTGGGAGTCTTGGTCTGTGTTCTATTGGTCTTGGAGTTTTGCTGTTTCTGCTTGATTGGTGTTTTGCTAATATCTTCTGTCTGTTTGTGGCTGTTTTTTGTTCTTGATTGGCTTGGGACATTGTGTTTCTGTTTGGATTAGTGCCAGCTTGCTCCGAGTAAAGGACGCCCCTATCATCTTGTAGGAAGCTAGATTCATCTGAGTTTGCTGTGGGAGTTGTTTGAGCTGGAGTATCAGGGAAGGAGGATCTGTTGTGGGATCTGTTGTTGCCCAGGTGTTAGCCTGGCTAGTGTGTGGAGATTTTTTTGTTTTGAGTTATGTGGGTGGTATTCTGGTGTGAGTGTCTGTATATATAAAGCTATATATATAATAAATATATATATATATATATATATATATTATATAATATATATATATAATCATATATATATATATGTAAATATATATATATTATATATGTTTTCTGAGGTATTTCGGCGACATATTTGTATGGGGATCTTGGTTATTCGGTTTTCTCCCGCGTTAGAATTGGAAGTATTAAGGCAACGTTTCGAATGAGTCTCATTCAATCACTGCTTCAGGCTGTTTCTAGCCTCTGTGCCTTCTCAGAAGTATTACTCTGAGAAGCACAGAGTTTGAAGAAAACAAGCTGAAGGATGATGAATGAGATTCATCGAACGTTGACCTGATACTTACCAATTCTACGCGGGGAGAAAACCCGATATAACCCAAAGATCCATATATTATATATATATATAAATTTTTTTTTCAAGCTTCGCGGGCCGGTACGTGCTTAGATGTGTGCTGTTTAGTTTCCTTGCGCGGATTTATCCCACTCATTGTAAGTTCTGTTAAAGTTGTAGCAACGTTTCAGAGAATTCTCATCTGCCATCCTCAAGGCTTCTGTATGGGAAGTGTGTCTCACAGTTCCTGCGTTTCAAATTTGAGGCTGATCCATTCTGATTTGCCTATGAGCCTGGTCTGTTTCATTGGACTCTGAGTTTGATTGCATTGGTGTTTCTGGGTATAATCTTCTGTCTGTTTTGATGCTCTTGATTGGCTCGGCAACCTCTGTTCTTGTGTTTGGAGGCTTCAGTGCAGCGTTGGCTCTGTGTGAAAGGATGGCTGCTCTTGCTATAAGCAAGTGCTCTTCAATTGCAAGCTGGGGTTTCGACGCTGGGCTGTAGCTCCAACTCAACACCCCCCCCAGCAGCACCCAGGTGAAAACCCAGCGTTGGCTAATGAACAGCAGCTTGCTATGAATAGCAGCGTTCCTTATCACAGCAGGAGCAAGCTGCAATTGAAAGGCCTCAAACAAGAAGCAGAGGGTGCCAGCAATCAAAGCCACAAAACAGACAGAAGAACCAGAAAACACCAATCAGATCAACATCCAAGTCCAAATGAACACAGGACCCAGGCTCATAGCCAATCAAATGGACCAGCTCGAATTTGAAACCAGTGAACTGTGAGCACACTTCCATTAAAGAAGCTTGAGGATGCAGATTAGATTCTGCGGGGAACGCTTCGCTTACAACATTTCTTAAACAGTAGTACTACAAGAGTGTGGATATACAAAGAAGCTAAACGAGCATATATACAATATAGTTAAAATATTAGTAATTACTATAGATATATATATAATATATATTATATATATGTAATAGTATTATACTATATAAACTGAAAGCATCTTACAAAAATGATGAAACTCTCAAGAGAAAAACCTAAAAAAATTGAGAAATGACAAGAAAAATTCAATACCCTAACCACAAACTGAAAAGCAATGTAGGTAATACAACCGTTTTCCAACAGAAAACACAAAACAGAAAGACACATGTCCTATCCAAAGGATTCAATGTAATGTAGCCTAGGGCAACCCACAATTCTCAAACAAGAACTCCTATTCATAATGTGCCAGAGATAGAATCCAGAGAAGTCACCGTACCAAAGTCTAAATACAGATTGAAATGGACTGAGCGACAGATATCGTAAAGACAACAGATTGTTAACTCAGCATCTTATGACACAACGAACCACAACAAAAAATAAATTGTGCAAAAAGACATGATCGTAAACAGAGCGTTACACCCTGGACTAAAAATGCATCGAATTAACAGGCATAATAATACTTCCACAATCAGGAAACATGAAGGAAATGCCAACGTGGAATTATGTAATGCGACAGAAAGACTATGATACAAACAAAATTGAGACAGACGTTTACTTCATAGATCTCTTACACTACGAAACCGGTATAAACACATGTCACCTCGAAACTAAATATCTGGAATAAGAATTTCTCTCAACAAGAAAGAAAATATAATACCATAGCCAGATAAGACAAAGAATATTACCAACAGAGCGATCACCTCCATAGGGAAAAAAAATCTTCTGAGTGTCCGCAAAATTAAGGTACGGCACTACTTTTGACCCAATAAATCATAAACAACAAAAAGTAAAGGCGTACATGACGCGAACCACAATAGATCAGTTCTCCATTTGATAGGGCACCAACATTGACAAAGACCTATGAATGAAAATTATTAAGCAAAACAATACAGCACCCATGCTGAAACCCGCGAGAGCAATTCAATCATAGTTGTATGCAAAACACTCTATACCACATATCTATTATATAGTTAAGTAATAGAATGAGAGAGGTTTTGCACGGCTTAGAACACATAGAATAATCGTGCTTGTGAAGTTGGACGTGTGTGTATCACTATTCATATACACTCTCAATCGCTGAACTAAAAAAGCATTAGACTCTAGAGAGTCATATATCAAAAAACAAATAGCCAACCAGCCTAAAGATCATAGTGAGACTGAACAGGAGATACAACTAGTTACTAGACCCAAACACATAATAATACCTTCTACAAAGGACAAAGAATATCTATGCACAATTGAGAGAGAGTCTCCCTTGTCAACCACATGGATACACATGAATCATTGTCGATAATCGCTTTGTTGCATGGAAGAATTGGTGTTAGCCACGAGATCCCGGGCAATGCCCCACTCTCTATACCAATAAGACGGTCATGACTAAAGGAGTACATCACGACTCGCTCACACATGTGTGATTATATACGAGCCCGATTGGAATAGTGAATAACGAAAACCCATACAATACCAAATGTGTGTGGCCTAAACAATAGCTCCTTCTGCAGACAGATTATCAACACCCACAAAAAATCAAGTTTTACTAGTGAACGGAAGAGACGATAAAGAAGACAAAGCTAATAAGTTACTACGAATGTCCTATGTACCAGTGTTATCAATGTCTAACGAAGTAATCGAGGGAATGCACTTAGAGTCATCGACACGACGATCTTCTATATCTATAATACCATAAAGAAAGAAAGCGAGCAAACCAACAGCCGCTTATCTAACATCATAACGATGGCGGACACACTTAATTCTTGACCAAACTGAGACCAGGCACAGTGAAATGTACTTAACATCTGAGTGCAAAATAACTAGAACTAAGAAATTCACCAAACGGAAAACTCAGTAAAGAGAATCTCGCGTGGCCTTTCTATACAGCACTCATAGAGAGCTTGAAACGTGCATAAGACACTATACAACTGATATCTGAATGAAAAAGACGTTCAAAACAGCAAGTTGTTCTATCATTAGTACAAAATGTGACCTTGTATTTAGATTCACAGAATATATATTCACAGATAGTCACCAGCTTGATGCCACAAAGAACTGATAACAAGAGTATCGAGAACGATATAAAACAAATATGAGTGACCTGTGAAGTATTATTTAAGATCTACAACTACGAGAAAGAACCTATAGAAACAACAAGCTTGATCATATGACACCTCACTGATTGTATTAGAAGTGCTACAGAGTGAAAAAGAATTTATCGAGGTAATAGGGACTACTCTACAACAAGAGAATGAGTCAACCAAATTGTAAGGACTGTTCACCCATAATCTCTCAAAATGAACCATACTAGAATTCAACACAAATTTGAGAGAGCAAGCCAATCCATCTGCTGAGGGAACTTAGCAAAGAGACTCTCATATAATAACTATAGGAGTGGGTGAAGTTATCCCAGAACCCAAGCATTTACTAGCAAAGATATGCTTCAAGAATTATGATAGATATGTTCAAAAAATGATCAATCAGTTGAAACCGTGGCATCAATATAACCAAAGTGGGTGAACTATGTGCCGGAATCAAAAAAATATATCGGGGATAAAAATACGCACACGTGGTTGGGAAAAAAATGATTAAAAAGCATATCCAATGTTAAACAGAGATATTTTTATTGGGGATACTGACCTGATACCAATACAGCAACAGATTTAAAATATCTTGATTGTAAATGTATTAACAGCAGCTAGGGGATTTTATTTGCTGAAATTGGAAAATGAGAAAATACCATTTGCAGGAGGAAATTATTAGAAAAATACTGGAATGTGCTCAAATGTGAGTAGATTACATTTGAAATTAGAGAACAAGAGGATAAATAATATTAGAAAATTTGGGACCTTTCTATTTAATAGTTTAGAACAATAAAATATAGTAAATGTTAGAATTATAGAAAATAATGAATACATAAAGATGTATTCTTCTTCTTCTTCTTTTCTTCTTATATTATTATCTATGTATTATTACATATTGTAAAAGTGTTTTTAAGATAGATTTGAAGGGACTATAGGAATTGTTAGTAAAATAAACTAAGTATAGCTTCCCGCAAATATGAATGAATAAAATTATAGTCAAAGATGATTAATAATAATACTAGGATATTCATTTTGTATTATGAGTTATTATGAATGTAACTGTAATTGAGACTATTGAAATCAATGCAAAAAAATTTGTAAACCAACCGACACACTGTTTGTCTAACTTATGGAAGAAAGCTGGATGTTTTTATGTTTTGTTTGTTTTTGTTTGTCCTTAAAAATCAATAAAACTTTAAAAAGAAAAAAGAAAGACTACTAAAGTGATTAATGTTTCAAATAAGAAATCCAGGCAGTGCTGCTAATTTATTGAAATAAAATATCTAGAAAGTTCATGTTATAATTTTGTGTTACCTTGCACTTTCAGATTTCAGGAAATGGAATGTTTATGATCAAGATTTTTTTTCTTTCATTTCTTAGTTGAAAAAACTTGAGGATGTCTTTCCCAAAACAGCTAAAGTTTTTCTGTTTTTCATTAGTAGCTAGCCTGACTTCTTCTCTTAAAGGACATGATCATAATCTGTCATTTTTCATTTTTAATTGATTCATTTATTGCATTAGAAAACATTTCTTTACAATTGTGACCTGAGCTGTGGATCTCTGACTATTAACTTACATGTAATGAATGCATTCTGTTTTGCACAAGAATATTTTATTTGACAATTAATATCTACATAATATAAATTACATAAAATTATTTTCTAAACTATCTTTTAGATTCCATAAGTATGTATTTTCTGAAAGAGGATGTTTTGGTAATTTAAATCTTAATTCATTTTAAAATGACTTTAGCATTGTTGATCTTTGGACTATTTCTCATATTTCCCATAACTGCAGTATTTTTTTTTAAATCCTCATCAATAATATGGATAAATTCACACAACAAGGTTATTTTCAGCTCCATCATTATAAAGATAGGTAAATCTCTCTAAAACCTACTAGTTTCTTCCTAAAACTTGCAAATGATTTTCAGTTAGATTGATTCTCTCACTTTCATAGCAATGATTTATCCAAAAAGAATCCATTTATATAATTTATGTAATCTGTATCTCATTTTTCAGTAACTAGTCCCCATAATATATTAAGCTAATGGTAATACATTTTTGATGAAATAAACATTCAATATGTCTTTCTGAGTACCAAACATAAAATAAAAATTTGAATGATACATACATAAATACTTACCTCAAAAATTATGATGGTCCTCTTTCATTTTTTGTCCATGGAATACCTGTTTATTTTCTCTATCTTCCCCATGCTATGAGAGTATTGAGGAGTCTTCTTTAATCATGCAGTCCCTTAGCAAAAAACAATCTGCAAGGTTTATATGTACTCCAAAATATATATGAAGATGATATCTTTATCCTCATATATTCAAATTGGTTTGAATCTATATTAATCAATTCATCTGTGTTTGCTTTCCTTATTGGTAACGAGTAAAATAATTAGTTAGAAAAAAATATGATCTTGTCATACGAGGGCCAGTCAAGGAGAGAAATGGGGTGGATAGGAAGAAAGCAGAAAAGCTGTAACCTTTGAGATTATATTATTATAGATGTCATATGTGGGACTTTTTTTAGGTTTTTTAAATAATGATTTCAGCTTGTCCTTTTTTTTTAAATGAACACAATAAAACAGATTGAGCAAACATTTTTCAAGGAAATATTTAGAAACAGTATTCTAATTATAAATTTTGACAATGACACTGCATTACAATTTTATAGAGACTTGTCAATTATGATTGTTTTGGTCATTTTTTTCTATAGAATAATAAAAAAATATATCAGTGGATGTCTTAGACTTCTCTTTATGTTAAATTTATATTGCTAATCAAGAGGTAAAACTTTAAAAAAACAACAAAATAAGTATTGGATAGACAGAAAGTTCACATATCTGTCTCAAAGATTATCACTAATCTTTAAATAAGATTGTGTTGAAAGAGTTCATAGTTTTAAATTTCCTCGGAACTCATGTTTCTGACAAACTTAGTCAGTTCACACTATGACCACTGCAAAGATGGCCCAGCAGTGCCTGCACTTTCTGAGGTTACTGAAAAAGAGTGGTCTGGATGAGAAACTGCTGGTTACTTTTTACTGTTCTACCATGGGGAGTATTTTGGCATACTGTGTAATGGTGTGGTATGCTGGATGCTTTGCAGTGGATAAGAAGATGCTCCAGAGATTTATAAACAAAACACAAAAATCATTGGTTGCTCTTTTTCTTCTCTGGAAGAGATTGAGAAGACCAGACTCTCTCTAGAACTCTAAAAATCTCCACAGCCTATTCTCATCCTGGACATTCATATTTCAAACTGTTACCATCAGGGAGGCATTATAGGTATCTTAAAATGAGGACCAATAGATTGCAAAACAGTTTCTTTTCCAAGGCAGTAATTGTCTTGAATCAAACAGTGATTTAGTTCTATATAATAATAATAATAATAACAACAACAATTATTATTATTATATTAATTATTATTATCATCATCATCATCATTAAATAGTCTGTTGTGTGATTGTGATGTGGTATTTGGGGCACTGTGCTGGAGTAGCTTTCAAATTTCATTGTATTTGTGGAATGCAATGACAATAAATTATTCTATTCTAAATAAACAATTTTTTCAGCTTGCCCAAAATTCACAAAATACACTTCTCTTGAATATTTCATAATTTAATGGATGAAAAAATACTATATACTACTTATGAAAACTTCATAGTAATAATCTTTTTCTGAAAGAAAGAATTATAATCACTCTTGTACAGTCATTATTAAGGATAAAAACAAAACATCATATTTGTGAAATTAGCAGCTATGACAAACACCAGTCCCTTATCAAATGCACTATTCATTTTTTTTGGAGAATGGAACTTATTTCAACATAGAAAATTGTCCTATAAATAACTCAAAGAGGTGAATATATCTAATACTGTTCCCTCCTCCTTTTTTCTCCATAATATGAGATGGATTTCGAAAACACTATGAGATGGATTTAGAAAAAGTGACAAGCCCAAAGTCACCTATTTCATCCCAAAGGTAGGACCACAGTCTCCCAGTTTCTTGTCTGAAGCCTTAAGCACTACACCAAATTTCAGTGATTCTTTATCACTGTAAAGAATACATGCCATCACCAGATATATTCAGTATACTTTGAGTAAATAAATATAAATCAGACAGTAAGGACTGTCAGTAGATCTTGGTAAAATGTAAGCAAAATATATGAAACTTAGACATTTAGGTAGGCATAGCCAAACTTTCCCATCTCACTCACAGATGAATTGCTCTCTCTCCTTGGAAGCTCTTCAATTACTTTTATAAATTTCTATATGCCTGCATAGAAAAGTCTTCTCATATAATGTACTCCTTATTAAGGGGTTAGCTGATTGATACTCCACCTCTCATTTGAAGATCGAGTATATATTTGCTCAAAAATAGAGTTCTTTTTCATACATCCTTCAAAAGAGTGTATTGTACTCTCATGGCAATTAGAGCTAATGCCCCCCCCCCCCCNAATTAAAGCTAATGCCCCCCCCCCCCCTTGAGTTTGACAGACTCCACTTATTAAGAGTAAATTGAGGTTTTTAGTTCTCATAGGACGTTGTTTGGCAAGTTTGAAAACATTTATCAGAATGGGATTGGAGGGTTGAAATGATTCTTTCCCCCCCATATTGGGGGAAATATAGTCATATTGTGGAGAAATATCCACGCAACATAGTCTGACTTGTTATATAAAAATGATTGCACTACAAAACAGGTATTAAAATAAGGTAAAGAATGTATGATACATGACATGAGATACTTTGGCCACATTAATTTCTTTAGCACCAAAGCTGCTAAATATACCCCATCTTTAATTTTGCTTTACCATAGTCATTGAAAAATTATGATACTATAAAACTTTACTGCTGTATTTTCTAAAAGTTTTAAAGAAGGCTTCTTTCACTTCTTTGTTTCCCAATCTGTAGATGATGGGATTTACCATTGGTGTTAGGATAGTGTAGAATAGAGAAAAGACCTTATGTAGCTGCTTCAATTTTTCTGTTTCAGGAACAACATACACAAGCAATAGTGTAACAAAGAAAAATGAAACTACAGTGAGATGAGATGAACAGGTAGAGAAGGCCTTCCATTGTGCTTTTTTAGATTTCATTTGCAACACAGTGTAAAGTATACAAATGTAGGAGATCATTGTTAGGGTAAGTGGGGTCCCTATACCCATGGACCCAAAAATAAAAATAGTAAGTTTCACAAAGTGTGTATTGCTACAGGAAATATTTGCCACTGAATAAACATCACAAAAGAAATGGTCAATTTCATTGGGTCCACAAAAAGTTAACTGTACTAGAAAAAAGGTTATGATAGCATTAGTCAACAAACCACTGATCCAAGATGTGACAGCTAACTGGAGACAGAGCTTACCATTCATGACAGATGCATAATTCAGAGGTTTGCAGATTGCTAAATATCGATCATAATATCGATCGCTGTCTCTCTGGTCCTTTTCCATGGAACCTCCTGGAAAGGTGAGTCAGCCTTGCCGCTCCCGCCTGAGTCTCTCAGGCCGGTTGAGATGGCTCCACCACTCCCTCCTGGCTTGA
>BHFT01044191.1:0-26608 GCA_004320025.1 Laticauda laticaudata
TAATAGCCAATCTGAGAACGGCCTTTTCGGCCAATCAGAATAGGGAACTTGGAGCCTACCAAGTTCCATACATAACAAGTGCCCCCAACCTTACTGGCACCAGGGTTTGGTCTCAGAAAAATTGTCTTTCACAGAGTGGGTGGGAAGGCAGATGATTTTGCATGCAACCTAGATCCTATACATGCACAGATGAAGTTTCACTCACTTGCCCGCCACTTGTGCAGCCAGGTTCCTAACAGGCTGCAGACTGATACTGGTCCATGGACTGAGGGTTGAGGACCCCTGCCCTAAATAACAAAATATAAGCAGTCACATAGTATATTTTAAGCCTTGTTCTGATCCAACCTGGTTCCAAAAGAGCAAACACAAGAAAAAGGCAGCAGCCCCCACATTTTAAAGTTTAATCTACAAATACTTTTTCCTCACAGATAAAAGGATACTTCCAACTAATTAGCTCCAACAACAAAGAGCCTTGTCAAGTTGTTTAAGGTTGCCAAAAACCCACAGATAAGAAAATAGTTAAAGAGTTTTCAAATACTATTATGTCCATGCCTTCTGCAAAGAATGCTTCTTCAAACCTGGCTTTTATCCTCTTGAGGGAGGGACCATTACCTTGCAGCCTTACTCCCGAGTCACCTGTGCTGTTGTAACTGCTCTTTCCTACAATCAATCCTGCATACACGCACACTTGGCACAGGCTCCTCGGGAACCTCCTCATCACTGCTGCCAGCCCCCACAATCTCTGAAGCAGTCAACTCCCTGATGGTCCTGGCCCCTCATCTGAGTCCTTGCTCTCCTCCACCATCCACACCTGCTGCCGGCTAACCACAACAAGCCTTTGCAAAACTGTAACAAGTCATTCTATACTGGAACTGTACAGCAATTTGGGTTTGAAAATGAAAAAGTTATTCCCTTTGTAAATGAATCTTCTTCTAGTGTCTCCTTGATTTTTAATCTGAATCAGCACACTGTCCTATTACATAATAGGGACTGATGCTAAATAGTACAAAAGGTGTTTATTTAACCAACAAAAGGTGTCCTATTAGATGCTAAGTACTGCTAAGGCAGTATAGAAAACAGAAATCCTGAAAATAATAATTTAGAAGTGGAACTAATGTGTAGGTTCATAAAATCATCACTATAACTGACAAGTTTCAAGGCAACTATTAAAGCGAGGGAAACGTACATTTAAAAACTGTAATATTGTTCAAATTCCCAATGCAAAAATGGATCAAAAACATTCCTGTTAAACAACTGTTCCATGATTGGGAATGAATCTTAAATTTCATGCTGCAAAGTTAAAAATTAGATATTAAGTGAAATGTCTTCATTTTTTTGAAAAATAATTGAACAGAAAAAAGCCTTGATTAAGACATGTATCAGATACATTTTTGTTGTGTGACAAATTCAGCAAAATTCAGCATAGAAACTATCATACTATCAAGAAGAATGATACAAAGGAAAATTCTATATATATGGGCAAATCACTATATATTAGGGTAGATTTTGGTAGCAATTCTTCTGGTCAATAGTGGGATTCAAAAATTTTTAGTACCGGTTCTGTGAGCGTGGCTTGGTGGGCATGGCAGGGGAAGGATACTGTAAAATTTCCAGTCAGAGGTGGTATTTACCGGTTCTCCGAACATTACAGACTTTCACTCCGATTTCTCCAGAACTGGTCAAACCTGCATGAATACCACCGTCTGCTTCTGGCCTGAAGTGTTGTACAATTAATAGATACAATAACCAAGAACACAAGAGTAAAGCCCATGTCACACGCCAACACCAACGAGACAAAGAGGATTATAACCGGACAAAAAGCTTTGCATCCGTTGGAAGAATGGATGTACACTACTGCCTCCATTCTGGCTATCGCCTCTCTATCCGTCCAGCATACGCCGTTTATTGGATGTTATTCATCTAGCTCTCAAATTTTTTGGTGCTGCGCCAAAAGCTTTTGCCGCGGAAAATGTATGACAGATTCACCATTCCTTGCACTCATTGCACAGCTAAGACATGGAAATGTCTATCTCAGCTACCGAGGACGTGGAGGGCGAAGCATAGAAGCGAGGTTGCAGTACGCACCCACCGTAATGCAATATCTCCAGGAGTTGTCCTCAGTCAATCTCCGCGTAGGACATAAGACTAATATCAGTACCGCTTCAAACGAGCTCACGAAGCGGAGTGAGAGCGCTGCGGCATGGAGAGGACAAGCTGATGAGAACAATATGTCAGAAGGAGAGACGGGACTTGCGCTAAAGAGGGTATCATACGAAAAAGCCAATTAAAAAATGGTGAGAAAACCGTTCACAGAGGAGGTGACTGAGTCGCGGTATCAAATGATATTAAGGATGTCTAAGGATGCCTAGAAGGATCCCTAGAGATGCCTAAGAGGAAAACCTAATAATTTCTAAAAAGGGGGAGCAACTACTGCAATCTCACGTTTCGCCCAGCACCCAGCTGTGCAGAGACTCTGCAGCCGTTCCTCGTGCACTCTTCCTCTTCATGAAGCATCCAGCTCATGTCCACCGTGGATTGTAACAAAGTCTTTCGGCAAGCACCACCATGCGGTTCTGCCAATCAGGCAAGCCATCTGCAGCTCTGTGAACTCTACTGCAGAGAAAAAAAGAGGAGCCAAAAAGATCTGGGTCTGAACAGTGTTCGCCAGAAGAGCAGAGGACGTAACTGTAACAACAACCTGATGGGAGCTCAGGAACGAAGACATTCTCGCGCATTCCAGAACTTCATGAGAGGATGCCTCCAGCCATATTGAATGAAGTTGTGCAGCGCTGACACCCAGGTTGACAGAGCAAGCACAGATTCCACGCCCAGCCCTTGGAAAAAAGGGAAAGGGGAAAGGGTGGGGGGGGGGAGAAGGGACCTGGGCTCATGGTAGCACCACTCTGCACGAACCTGGCCCTCCGGGACCACTACAGGAGTCTGCAGTAACGGCTGAGGGTGCATCCCACACCATCAGCAATTGTGGTCAGAGAAGTGTGCAGCCATCCATCCGCAAGAAACAAGGAGGAGCCTCCTCATACCCCTCCACTGAAGAAGGCTGGAAGAAAGTTGGCAGAGCAGTGGTATCATGAATGGAACTTCCCACACGTTGGAAGCCATAGATGGCAAGCACGTGGCCTGCAAATCTCCACAACTCAGGCTGCACTTATTCAATTCCCAGGGCTTCTTCAGCAATCACTCTTAGTCATGGTCGCATCCTGACTACAAGTTTTTCATTCGATGCTTCAAGGCAATGGCTCAATCTTCAAAATGCCCAGGTATATCAACGCAGTGTCCTCAAGCGAGGGCCTGGAACCGCAACCTCAATGCATGGCTTCTCAGATCCAGACACGTGCCAACGAACGCCAGAGTGCCCTCCTCATTCGTGGGGACTGACGGCCTTCTCCTCAGAACCTACTCATGAAGCCCTACACCTCCAGTACGCCTCACCCGTAAAGAGAGGATCTTCAACTACCGGCTTCCAGCGGCCAAGGCGGCGTGTGGAGAACAGCTTTGGCAATCCTGTAATAGGCTCCAGGTACTTCTCACCACCTATGCAGCATCACCCGAACTGTGAGGAGCAATCATGGAGCTTTGTTGCAATCATCTGCAGAGCGAATCCTCCAATCGCATCTGGCTATCCTAGTGTTACAGGACAGGCTTGTGGACCCATCACAAGGCAATGGGAAACGTGCGAGCCTGGCATGGAGGCAAGGCGAAACCTGAATACGACACTATGAGGAGTGCAGAGACGCCCCAATCCTGAGACGCTCACGTGAAAGGAAGAAGCAACGCGCAGCTGACCCTAGACCGGCTGGAAACTCCCAGCTGAGGTGGTGGAGTGGCAAGACAGGATGATAGATGCTTAATGGATGCTTCCTTCAGCTTTGTCTCATCACACAGATGAGATTGGCCATGTATTTGGGTTGGGCCTACAATGCACAGTGGCGTATAATATAAAGATTTGTTGTGTTGACATGTGTGGATGATTTTTACATTACTTATTGATAACTGAAGGAACAAGAGGTGTTGCAGCTGGGAGGGTGGATCTATATCAGTCCACGTATGCTTGCACTGGAGGTTTATCTACTCCCACAGCTAATACCCCCATCCCAAAGGTATCCCTGCCCATCCCACTGCTATCTCTTAGCCCAAACCACAAAGCATCGCAAGGCCTTAAACCATTTTCTAAAACTTCCACCAAGACTTTATTAAAAAAAGAAATGAAGAAGTGTATGCATCAAAAATAACTTTATTAACAAGAAGCAATAAAACGAATAATGAGTCTCTGGCATCTCCTCTTGGTCGCTCAGTCTCTCAGGGGTGAAGGGTCCAGGTTGCTGTGGAGGTGGCTGCGTCATCACTCCTCCAGAAGCAGAAGCAGCAGAAACCCCCAGCCCCAGAAGGTGAGCCCCGTGCTGGCAGAAGGCCCAGCAGAACCCAGAGTGAGGGCCAGGGGAGGGTGGGTAGCCTTCCCTCTTGCAAGGGCTTGGCAGGAAGATGGCTGGAGGCTTGCCTGTGCTTCCGCATGGGTTTCTGGGGTGCTGGCTAGGCAGGGAGCTGGCAGGAATAAGGCTGGCAGGAAGGCTGGCAGGGAGGCTGGCAGGAGGCTGCAGGAAGGCCTGGCAGGCAGGCACCACAGGCAGGCATGCCAAGGCTGGCAAGGAAGGCTTGGCCAAACAAGGCAGGCACCAGGCCTGGCAAGGAAGCCGGCAACAAGGCTGGTAGGAAGGTTGCAGGCAGCAGCCACCAAGGCTGGCAGGCAGACATGAACCAAGGCTGGCGGAAAGGCAGGCAGACTGGCTGCAGCAAAGGCTGGCAGGGAGGCTTGCAGCAAGGCTGGCAGCAAGGCTGGCAGGCAGACATGCATGCAGGGCAGCAAGGCAGCCAATCCATCCAGCAGCAGGTCTTTCCTCTGAATGCGACGCTGCTTCCGAGCTGCTTCGTTATTATCTGTGGGGCTGATGCAATGCATCCTCCCCGCATGCGAATTAACGCCAGGCAATCCATTAGGCTTCTGCTGTGTCATGCCGCTTTATCCGCTGTGCATCCGCTCTGCATCTGCTATATCCGTTCCGCGTCGCGTTTGCTGAGGCCCCTCGGAAGCCCTGCGGATGCGCCATCTGCTCCCATCCGCTTCCATCCGCTGGGCTTCCATTCCGCATCTGCTCTGCATCTGCCCTGCGTCCTCCCCCGCGTTGTGTTATCCGCTTTCGGTTATGCAAATTTTTGCCCCTTTTGAGAGCGGTATAACAACGGATGAACATTTTGCTACTGTCCCGCTGTGTCCTTTTTGCATCCGTTGGGCGGTGTGACATGGGCTTAAACAATTTTTAAAATTCATCCAGTCTCCAATGTTGCTTTAAGTCAAATAATATTTCACATTTCTTTAAAAATTATCCTCTCTCCAGAGTACTCTTAAATAAACTAATATTTCACATTTTCTTTAAATTTAACAATGGCACTTTGTATCTGACAAATTTGCAACTCAAAACATTATAGAAAAATCAAAGCTAGTAAGGCTTCTATTGTTACTATTAAAAAAGTATTTTTTTCCTTTTAATTAATCTTCAATTGTTAAATTTTCAGTAAATTAAATAATGCATCTTTTTCTTTCAGCACAAAAAATTAATAAATATAAAAAGGGAAACATTTACAGTTAAAGAAGGTGGAGGTTACTGTAATGTAAAACAGATGGATTTGAATCTCTTTTTATCCATAAATTCTCAAAGGATTTTAAAAATACTAATCCTTAATATCCATTGTATGTTGATGATATTCACTATTATCTCTTATTTGGTCTTTGGTATTCCTACGAAACTCAATAATAATGCCCTAATGTATCATCTTAAAAGAATTCAAAGTGTGTGATGTCCTTCAGTATTTTCAAGAATTCCTAAGACAAAAGACAAAAAGTAGTTTTTTGTGAGATCTGTTTCATTCATTTTTTTTCTTTCTGTTCAGTTAAGCTTTTAATTATGTGTTGGATTTTTATGGAAATTAGCAATGATGCTTTATCAATTTCCTTTTCTTTTTGCACTGAACTGGTAGATTGATTTGTTGGTTGAAATCTGTATGTTGAGAATAAATCCAGGGTAAAAACATAACACATGAGATGTACAATATTTTCACATAAAATTGTTTTTGCAATTCTATGTGCAAATATTGTGCAACTCATATGCATTAAAATTATATACAGGTTCACAGTAAAAAATCCAGGTATGACTGCAAGGTCAACAGATTTTCTCAATCTTTTATTTGCTTATGTTTCAAATTATGAAAGTAAAACCTTTTTTAAAAAATGAAGTATTATTTGAGCTGGAAAAGAACAGGCTAGAATTCAAAATATAATCATTATTTCCTATAAAATGAGTCTCTCCTTGCATTGTTCTAGCAATCTGAAACAGCTTAAACTCTCCATGACTGAAACGCCCCAACTATAAATAAGAAATTGTATCGAAGCCAGCAATAGATTTATTGAATTTTGCAGCTCAGTCTACTTATGTTTCTGCTATAGCATATGGACTTGAAAATAATAGATGAAATGTTGTTTTTGGAATAATTTCTTACAGTTACGGTTGTAGTTTCCTGAAATGAGAAGCTGTAAAAGGGAGAGGCTTCAGAAAACCTCCTAAATGGAGTCTTTGGTCTCAGGTTTTTATTTAATGTTTTCTTAAATAAATAAATGAAATTTTCCTCACTATTTTGTTCACCACTATGTACCCCATAAGTAAGAATTATGGGGAATAGAGTAGACTAGAATCACTTCCATGGTTGTAATATGGCATTTGACAAGTATTAGTGGCAAAGGCAAAAATAATATAAAGAGAGGTGTAACACACACAGACACAAACACAACAATGATAACTATTGAGTTTAAAAGATTCTAGAATCTTTTCCCCTTATTTATAATGCTTTAGTAAAGCAGTAATTCCTCAACCTGATGAACTATAGAGATGAACAAAATCGTCTTACATGGACCTTATATTCATTTGGATTAACCTCACTGTATGGCAGACACTTCAAATAAATGACAGATTGATAGGAATATGAAATGGTTTTATAATGAATACTTGAAGCTCAGTACAACTGAGACTTCCATACTACTGACATATAAATCCCTTTTATACCATCTGAACAATTATAGTGCATTTGTGACTGATAACTGACTGCTGGGGATTAAGTGCTCAGCCAGAAATATGGTCAGAGTTCAGAATTGTCCTTATGGGAACAATTCCACCCACCACTTCCCTCTGCTTTTTAAATTCTATCTTTAGTGAAAAGTTACAGATTTTTGCATAGATTTTGATACCTTGAATGTTGCATGTTGTGCCAACATGATAACACTATACTTTAACTCCAGTTACTTTTGTTAATGTTTGCCTGGCTTGAAAAAATGTAAACAAGAAAGAGCTTACTATGTGTCTCCATGGTAATATTTGAGTGGACAGATGTGGCTATAACTAGAATGAATGGAGTAGGTTTCCTAAACCTGTTGGTCTGCCATGTTGTATATATTTATTTATTTATTTAATGAAAATATTGTGTTATGCCTACTTATTTTTCCTGATCCAAAAAAGTGATTTGCTTTGCTTACGTGATAACTTAAATTAAACAATAACACCCACAATTTATTGAAAAATATAATATATCTGATATAATCAAATACAAATGAAGAGTGGGTGAAAAATCATGATTCATCAATTAGGCACCAAAGCTGGGGAACAAAATAGGTTTAAATTGCTATATTTAACGTATTTGTTCCAAGTATGTTTTTTCTTTCTTTCCATCACAGATTCCTGAAATATTTGTAGGTTAAAAAATATTCTTATAAAGTTTCAAACATTTGAGGTAAAAGTTATAAAATATATTTAATGATTCATCATGAAAATAATTAAAAACTCTTCACCTCTTGCCAAGAAGACAGCACAAAGGAAAAATGCGAAGGCATAGCAAAGCATTCCACAATGGAAGTACCATGGGAGAAAATGTTCTTTCTCAGTCATTATCACTTCAACTCCCTGGAATTGTGTTGAAGATCCTTGTTTGTTTATTGTTTATATTCTAAGACTTTTAGAAGAGAACTAACAGACAGAAATTGAAAATATGTTTTTGCAATGTTGTTGCTTTAAGCGTTTAATCTGAGACTATTAATATTAATGTAATTTCAAGCTGCATTTTAATAAGTATATAAATATGGATTATACATGTATAGTTTGTAAAAATATTCAAATTGGATTTTGCAACATTGGGTAAATGTGGCCAGGTTTTTAAAGGAACTTTGAACAGCAAGCTCTCCCTGTCTGGGTGTCACTCTTAGAAAGATCTTATCTACTACAAAGCATCTCTACACAATGATATTGATTGCATCTTTGAAATCTGAGGCTGGTTTCTGGTATATCTAATTGTGCAGACAATTGTGCCACCACAATTGCAAACATTTCCAAGGATGAGACTGGTTTAACACAAAGTAATGTGTTCACTTATGATAATGGACTTCTTGCGCCTGTGTTGCCAATTCTTTGCATGATCTTTTTCAGCAGACTATAGTGTTTTATATCATGATGAATGGTAAGTAAATTATACTGTATATTGCAGCTGTCTTGTGTGTGTGTGTGTGTGTGTGTTGTGTGTGTGCGCGCGTGCACACACACACATTCTTCCTCTATAATTTTTAAAACGGAATTAACCAGTGGTGGGATTCAAATAATTTAACAACTGGGTCTCTGCTC
This sequence comes from Laticauda laticaudata, assembly GCA_004320025.1. Taxonomy (NCBI): domain Eukaryota; kingdom Metazoa; phylum Chordata; class Lepidosauria; order Squamata; family Elapidae; genus Laticauda; species Laticauda laticaudata. The sequence goes on from BHFT01044191.1 coordinate 8,733, forward strand.
TAATGAGACCTGGGTAGGCATGGCTGGGTGGACATGTGACCGGGTGGGCATGGCCAACTCAACATTACTTACATTGAGGAGTGCCTCACCTTGTCCCTCCCCACCACTTCCCTAGCCACTCCTTGCCTGGCACTGTTCGGGCTCTTCCACCTTGGCTGGTGGCCAGGAGGCCAGGCACTCCCACACTTCACCCAGACTGGGCAGGTGGGCAAGGGCTGGCGGGTGGAGAGGTGATGCAGTCCCTTGCTGCCCCATGCCCACTGGCAGCCATGGGGGAAAGATGCAGACTGGGGAGGGGGCTGAGTGGCAGCAGNTGTTGGATGCAAAGTTCTCACCAACTAGTCCCTTGCCCACTAGTCTCTCCAGGGCTGGGAATGATCGTCCCTTCGTGTGCGGTTCCCAGGACCCCCAGGTGGGCTCAGACTAGGCTAGCTGGCTCATGAGGTGGCAGCAGCCAGGGCTGGGATCACCACTTGGGGAATGCAGCTGGGCTTGGATCTCCATGCACTCTGGCTTTTCCCTGCTCCAGCTCCCAACTATCCACATGAACCCATGGAAGCAATAACAGCAGAGAGGTCTGGCTTTTTGCCTAGCTGGCTGTTGGGGGGAAAATAGATTGGGGCCTATGGATGAGGCACCTTGCCTGCCATGGCTGCCAGCAGGCAAGGGGCAGCCAGGGACCACAAGGCTGCACTTCCCACATTGTCCCTCTACCAGCCAGCCCTCCTCTGCTAGCCTGCCAGCTCACCCAATGGCCTGTGCCCTTCAGTCAAGCATGATAGGCCCACAGTGGTTCTCCCACCATCAACCTTACCTTCACGGGCAGCCACAGTGAGCAAAGCGGTGTGAGCCCTGTGGGATGGAAGGCAACTAGGAACCATAAGGCTGTGTCACTCACATCACCCCTCTGCCATCCAGCTCACCCCACTGGTCAGCCCACCTGAGCACAAAGGGTGTGAAAAAAGAAGAGATCTCCCTCCCCTGCTGTCAGCCTTAACTTCCAGCCCTCAGGGCTCACACCGCTAAGCTCACCATTTCTCCCCTGGCAGCTGGACAAACCTAGGCAAAAAGCAAGCCAGGTGAGGAGTGACTGTGAGGAAAGGGGCAGGGATGGGATGGGGACAGCCAATGGTGGAATTAGCAGGTTCGCTGAACTGCAGAAAAAGTTAGCTACTGGTTCGCATGAACTGGTGCGAACTGACTCTTAACACTGGAATTAACTGAACATGGGAAAAAGAATGCATGTTTGCAAAACGGAGAAACAGAACAGATTACATGTCCTTCTCCTTGGCAAATGGGAAGTAATATCTCCCCTGTGTCAAGAGTGGTCAGAAAGAAGGTCAAAGGAATCAAGTAAGCCTCATCTTAATGTACTTTTCGGGAGCTGAGAGCAAAACTAATTTCCAGGATTCTTCAGTACAATCACTTCATCCTCTCAATTAATCTGACTATGAGACTCTGTGAGAATCTAACTTCTTTAGTTGTGAGCAGCAAGAAAGTTTGAAAATTACACTGTAAACTATCCCACACCAAAAATGTAGGTTAAGTCACATTATTGTATTTTCTAGTGTACAAAAGATGCACTTTCAATTTGATTCAGTTTAATATTTCAGCCTTTTAAAAATAGATAAATGCCTTCTCCTTTTTAAAATCTCTTTCTTATATATGCAATACATTGATCCTTTTTCCTTTCTTCAAACTGCCATGTACCATTTTCTGTCTTCTTCCATTCAGCTTGTCACAAACATGGCAAGTCTTACAACAAATATAAACTCTACCAGCTAAATGTTCTGCCAGATGTTCCAGTGGAATAGAATAGGGTAAACATAACATACCAATTGGCTTAAAACTAATAGAAGTCAATAAACAATTCTTGGTTTGAAAAGCAGAAGACCTTCTATATAAACTGAGTAGAATTCCAATGAAGAATATCAACTAATAAATGTTCTGATACTTAAAGGTTCCTAGAAAAGTGGCACTTAGAAGGAGTTTAGTCAGGTACTATATACATAGAGTACATCCCCCCCCACCTCTCTCTTTATATGTTTGAGTTGATCAGGTTTTCAAGAAGGGTCATATGCCTCACCTTTACCAGCTAAAAGAAACTGCAGCGAGCATCTTTATTTATTTAATCAAAAGCATAGAAAGCCAATCAAATATGGGCAGCTTACAATAAAAAGCGATCAGTTAAAAAAACCCTCATCAAACCCCCCCCCCNTAAGATTTGATTAGATGAGAGAACCTCTCCCCCCCACCCCCCAGGCTCCAGGAAAAAGCCAGCATGGCATGTTTGTATGGATTTCTGGGGGTAGAAAGTAGTGTTTCAGTTAAGAAGTGGAATTTAGTGCTGAATAGAACTGGATTTGTTTCCCAAGAATGACTTCATCCAGCCATTTAACTCTACCAGTGTGCAGTTGCTGATTTCCCTCAACTGCTTTCATAAGGCCCAGTAATGAAAATTAAACCCAGGAGTGCTGCAGTGCAATCCTGAGAGGAAGGTACAGTGAAAGTGCTTTGTGTATGAATTATAGTACTACCATATCTAATTTGGTCCATGGTAGAATTATAATATTTATAACAGTCTTATTACAATTTTCAAAGCTTAAAGCCCTTACGAATTATATAATACAGCAAAAATCTAAAAACAACCAGTAAAACCAACATGGGAAAAATATAAACATGAAAATGAAATGTTTCAAAAATAATTAACTTAGCATAAATATTTGTATGGAGGCAGAATTCCATTTTTGGAAAATGACTATGTTATTTGCTATTTTGGAAGAATGTGCTGTTTAAATAATATACTTGTCAAAATTGTTTGGCAATTTTGACTAACACATTTTCTAATACCAGTAAAAGGAATTTTCAGGACAACAATTGAGAAAAGGGAAAGTTCTTAGCTATTCAATATGTTTCTCTACTTTAGACCTGGTCAGCACCACAGTAATAAATTCTATCTTATTAAGAAAAGTGGGTCCATAGATATTGCAAGCATCAGAGATTTATTTCATTGAGCAAATCTGTGGCAGCATAAATCCTGTCTCAGATCCTCTTTTTATGCCTCATGTTGCAATAACACAGATAGTTTACAGATTGAAGCCACATTGAAGCTTTAAAATATATATAAAGGAACAGAAAACTTTTCTGTATTAATAACATTGTATTCAGCTAGTTGTTTTTATATCTTCATTCTATTGTAACATTTAGATAGAGAATGAAAATCTATGTTATCCTTGATAAAATACCATATATATTTACTTTTATTTAATGAAAATTTAAAATAAAGTGTGATTGTTTTCCTCAGTCCATCTTTTAATCTTTATGCAAACTCTGTCCAAACATTGTCACCTATATTTTCAAGGAGAGAGACATTATTTAATGAGTCCATGGTGGCAATTTTTCTGTTTCTACAGTAATTTTCATTCCAAGTTATCTTGATGCAGGCATTCCCAACAACTATTCCATGTAGTCTTGTAACCTAAACCTAAATAAATACTGTCTATTACTCAGACTTAAGTTTTTCATGATTAATAAAACATTGTATACAGATAAATCATAATTTCTCTTTAGCCAGATTTTGAAGTAAAGACTTTTACTTTATTTATCTCAGCAGTGTTAATATCCAGGTCTCCTTTTAATTGAGGGGGAGGAGAAGACTTGAAGGTTTTGTGAAAGGAGCAATGATGATTCATCACATGTGGATTGAATCAAAGTTTTCACACACACACCCCATTTTTGAAGGAATAAAATTTTGAACACATTCCTTTTTAAAAATTATGTTAAATCTATTTGAGTGCTTTTAGTATATTTTCATGTATTTTCTGCCCAACAAAAGCTATAGAAAGGAGTGGAAAGCTTCATGCAACTCTGGCTCATTTATTTAATAGCATTTTTCCAACCATACTTTGTTCTCAATGCTCCCACCATATGGTTTGTACAAACCCAATTTATGTTTAGCTAAAAGAAATTCCCATGGATCTAAATGGATTTTACACTCTAGTAAGTATATATTGAAACTGAATTCAAAAAAAGATGTTACATCCCAAAATATGTTTTCATTTTGACTAAAATGGACTTTTGGTGGCTCTGTTTATTCCCTTATGAAAAAGAGAAAGAGCGTTTTGTTGATTTGTAGAAAAGAGGAAATGATACAATTATTCTTAAAGTTTAAAGGCAAAATGACATATTTTGGACAAAATAACTCAGAAAATCACTGCATGATGGGGTTGCATTTTTGGCAAGGGAAATAAGTCAGTTTTTCCTACTTAGATTCCTAAGTACATTCTTATGCAAATTACTGTTTCTCTTTATAAATCTTTGAAAGGATTCAAATATATCCTTTCCCATGTGGCTAAAAAAGGGATGAACTAATAACATAAAAAGCTCAATAACAGACATAACTGCATGCCAGCAACCAGGAAGTTTTAATTTTGTTGTAGTTTGTTGTTACACATGCTCAGTAGAAAAAGCTAATGTGTATAAACAACTTAAAGTATCAGAAACAATAAAAACAGAATGTAAAGGAATATCTGTCAATGAATGTTTTTTTTTCCTTTTTGCATTCCAAAGATTTAACATACAAAGGTTTGTCAGAGTTCCACTGCAACTTTTATCTCTTTTCAAAGTTAAAAAGGTGCAAATTTATTTATTTGTAGTTTGTCAAGTTACAAATACAAAATTGCAAAGATGAACTAATAATCTCAAATATCTGAGAAGTATAAGGTTTTAATTAAAAAAGAAAGGTAAAGAAAGGTAAAGAGACATTAAATAAAAAGGAATCTCCATGTTTTCTCACTGTTAATTCAGTACAGAATGTTTCTACAAAGAGAACATTTTAAAAATGTGTCTTAAATCAAGCGCAGAAGACAGAACCACAAATAATCTGCATACATTGACACATATGAAAAGATGGTTAGAAATTAGATTTAAAGCATTTTGAGGTTCATTTAAGGATAAGAAGCATCTTAAGCTAGGGGGGTTGAGGAACTTGAAGACCAGCAATTCAGTCTAAATTGCTATGCTGTTCTTATTGTTTTGGATGGATAAGCATTTACTGAAGAATCTACTTAAGCTGCTAAAGTCATTCCACATGAAGCTGGTTTTAAATGCCGGAGATGCTTACAAATCAGGTACCTAAAATTGTATATTCTCAAACAGTATCTCCCATCTACATTTTCTTATATTACAGAAGCTTCTAGAAAGTTATCACTTTCAGTTCATAATAAATTAATTAGATATTGGTGTCCTCATTATGACTTTCCATGATCAGATTCTGTATTTCAACTCTCCCCTTTGAAACTCCAGAGTTATTAAAAACTGAGCAGAGAATCCACAATAAGTGGTCCTCACTTAAGTCAGGTCCTCACAATTTTTTCTTCATGAGAAATCAAATGTATCATAAAAGATAAACTGGTTTTAGGATTTCTTCTTCACTCTAAAAATTAATTTTAGCCAGTATTTCAATCATCAAATCCTCATGACAACCTTTACTGACATGCAACCAAGCATCAGCCTCAAACCTGCACTTGAAATACAGTGATGAACATGGAGCATTGTTCTTAAAAATCTGTACTGAATTACTTCCAAGTTTCTTTGCATCTTTTTATGGGCACAGATTTGTGCGTATGGCGCAAAGTATTAGGTTCATCACTTTGGCCCTGAATAGTGTGGCTGAAACAGAACATGATTACTTCCACAAAGGATAAAAACATCTAATTATTGCATTGGAATTATTTCAGGCACAAGATGAAATAGTTTCTCCCCCTCCTTCTAACATTAGAAGGTTGAAAAACAATTCCTAACCGTTTAGAACTCTTAATTTGTTCAGCCTGATTGCTGTTTATTTTCCAATTATGCACATCATTAGCACATCATTTTTAAAATACAACTTTTATTTGACTATAATTATTTTCTAATTTTTCTTTGCTGCAATAAGTGTCTTAAGACTGATGGATTCCATTGAAGACTGCCTTGTACCAGGAAAGATAATCACATCATTTTTATAAAGTAAAACAAATAAGGGCTTATAAGTCAGCCTCTGGATGAAATTCACTTTTTGTAAAACTTGAATTAAAGAATTGATATAAAGATTAAATAAGACAAGAGAAATTACATTTATTTAACCCTCTTATAGCAGGAATTGGAGATAAGAAACTTGTACTTGCTCTACATTTAGCTTACATGTATGTACATTCTCATGGAATATCAGAATTTATTAACATCCTCTGTATCTGCCTCTAGAGATTGAATTAAAAAAAATCCTTCAGGGATCATAAAGTGTGCACTGAGACAAATATTGTTTGCTAAATATTTTAAGGTGATGTACTGACTGATGTAAGCAGTCTTGCCCTAAAGCCCATTTCTTATCACTCAAGACTTTCCCTTGTTCTAGGCAATCTATGAGTTTCTTATAACAAATATTTATTTATAATATAATATTAAATAATATTAAATAATAATAACAATAATAATAATAAAATATTAAATAAATAAATATTTATATTGAGGCATACTGTTAATGTACTAACTTGGCGTATATGTCTTACAATGGCATTGATTGCTTTCTGAATTGCTCAGTTAAGCCACAAACCTTGAGGCCAAACCAATCTGAATTATACTGTATCTCCTTTAAAATGCATTGTGTGACTGTAACATTCAATAAATGCAATGAAGTTACATTAATGAATGCAAATTACTTGATTTTTCATTATTTCAATTTATCTTCTACTTGGGGAACATAGAAGCACAAAAAACTTTCATAACTACAATTTATGACAAAATATGATTAAACCAATCATTAAAGTACTAAAAGATGCAGCTCTATATTTCCTAGTAATATATAGTGTTACGCATGTTATGATTTCATGTAAGCTTCTTTTCAATTAGAAGGAACAGATGCCTTCCTGAAAAAGTTAATGTACACTTTCCTTTTTCTTCCTTTGTTATTTTCCTACATGCATGTCTTCTCAACAAAGCCCTTTTCTAGATTGGGAGTGGGGCTTTGGTCATTCACTCATGCTCTAGTTCAGGGCTACCAAACTACCAGCCCGTGGGCTGGATGCATCACACACTGGCCACACCCACGCCTGATTTAGCAAATGGGAAAGAAAGTCCAGATACCTCACGTGACAAGGCCATGATGCTGTGGGTTTAACACCCCTGCTCTGGTTACCTCACAGCTTGGCTACTTTAAAATGCCTGTGTAAAATGCCATAGCTGCTTCACAAGCGAGGTTGGTTGCCAATTTGCTTCCCAGGTGTGATTCAAAGTGCTAGTCATAACTATAAAACCCAACATGGCATAGGGCCTGGTTACTTGAGGACCACCTGTCTGTTATAACATCAGCCCAGCTGCTTCAATATTGCAGGGATGGCATGCCCCAGGTTTCTTCAGTGACAAAATGGCCCAGGAATCATGCCTTCTCTATAGGAGTCCCTGTCCTCTAAAATGAAGTTTGGCTCAAGAGCTGGATGGCCAAGCCTGCTGTTGTTTCCAAGAGCCATGAAGACCTGGCTCCTCACCCAGGCTTTAGCATGAGTGAGACCTATTATTCTATTCCACCCTGCCTTTTGTTAATTAATGAATTATTTATTTATTCATAAAATTTCTTGGTTGCCCATCTTACCATATGGTAACTCTGGATGGCTTACAGTCAGTAAAAATTATCTATACATGTAACAGATAAAATCAACATTAGAGCCAAAGGACACATGTGGAGGGCAGGGTTGGAGTTGGAGGGAGATGGGATTTGTTGTTTTTTGATCAACTACCTCATGACATCTTTTATTAGTTTTAATTTAATTTCTTAAACTAAAGAAGATGTGAGCTGCCCAGAATAATGGGATTTTATTTATTACTGGTACTATTATTACAAGGAATTCTAACTTTGGTACAAGTCTGGTCATCCAAGAAGTCCCACTAGGTTCAATAGGTTTAACTCCAAATAAATATAAATAGAGTTGCAGTTTTAATGTTTACTTGAGTTACCACAATGTTAGTAATTTTGCCAGTTTGAGCTAGTTACTTTGCATTATTATTATGATTAAGATTATTATTATTATTTCTCTTTGTGTGTATGTACATGTGTATGGTTTTTTGTTATATGATTGTCATCAGAACTCTGCAATGCTTCAGGACTTGAAAGCAAAAGGATGCTTCAGATGTATGAGGACTGCATATTTCCATCTAATTGGAATTAATTAGATCTAATTTCCTAGATCTAATTGTCTTAATGGAATATGCTATTCTCGTTTAGAATCATTTTAATACACATTCAGAAATGTGTAATCTGGAGAATGAAACACACTACTTTCTGCTCATCATTTTTGTCATATTTTCCAGGATGTTCAGTTCCAGATTTTTTAAAATCTGTAACTGCCTTGCTGTACATGTTTTTTTTAAATAGATCATACAACTTCCAACATTTGTCATTAGGATAAGACAATCTCTGTGATGCAATTAATGTTGGACCCTATCAAATTAATTAAACCTCTAAATATGACTTTGGAATTGGGTGGAAGTTGCAAAGTTACTTTTCAAGTTTAGTATATTCAAGCTTATTTACTGCCAGTATGGGAGCTCTTGCATTGCAACATGTTAGAAGAATCCACAAGGTTTATATGTTATCTCTTTCTTGTTTATTTTGGTTTCTGAATTAGATTTTGTTGAGCATCTTTACTAGAATTTCTAATATTGTTCCAATGAAATTTACTGGTAAATAGAATAGAATAGCAGAGTTGGAAGTGACCTTGGAAGTCTTCAAGTCCAGAAACCTTATACTAGTTCGGACAATTCTTAAAAACTTCCAGTGTTGGAGCATTCACAACTTCTGTAGGCAAGTTGTTCCACTGATTAATTGTTGTAACTGTCAGGAAATTTTTCTTTCATTCTAGGTTGCTTCTCTCTTTGATTAGTTTCCATCCATTGCTTCTTGTCCTGCCCTCAGGTACTTTGGAGAATCAATTGACCCTTTCTTCTTTGTGTCAACCTCTGAGATATTGGAAGATTGCTATCATATCACTCTGAGTCCTTCTTTTCATGAAAGTAGATGTACCGAATTTCAGCAATAATTTTTTGTATGTTTTAGCCCCCAGTCCCCTAATTATCTTTGTTGCTCTTCTCTGCACTCTCTAGAGTCTCAACATCTTTTTTACATCTTGGTGACGAAAATTGGATGCAGTACTCCAAGTGTGGCCTTTTTCCATAGATGTTAGTGAAAAAGTATTTACTAGGGAACCGGGTGCAGCATCTCCCATATGTTCAACTATGTCCTTGGGATGATGGGGTTTCGCCAGCTTCCTCCAAGTTACTTCCTGGCTTAATATCTTTTGCTTGGTCTTCTCGGTGGACATTTGTCTCCAGGTTGACCATTACAGCAGAGCTTGCCTACTGTCACACTGGCCCCAGCTTTGCTTCTAGAAAAAGACCCTTGATTCCATAGGTATTAGAGAAAAGATACTTTTACTAGGGAACTGGGTGCAGCACAAGGCAAGCTCTAAGGAAAATCCATGTGAAAATCACATATTGAAAGCAATCCCTTCATCCCAAATCCCTCCCCCCATGGGAACAGTCCAATCTGGTGTAATTTGATGTTTTGGGAATCAGGTGTCTCTGGAGATTGTAAATTCTTTTTTCAGGATCAGTGTACTTTAAGGCAGGAAGGTGGCTTGGTTTGACACCTCTGGTTCTTGTTAGTATCCATACTCCCTTCCCACAGCTCTCTTCCCCTTCCAAATTTTCCCTCACCTCTGATTACAGCAATTACTAGCTAGCTTCAAAGAAAGCATCTGATACTTGGTGCCATTAAATCCATCAGCAATATTGTGAAGGCCCATGTTTCAATTATTTTTCAGTGGTGATGGACAAGCTAAACTTTGGAAAAAAACTGTATGTATAACTTTCTTACATACCTCAAAATGAATACATTGAATTTAGTTGGAGAAGGTTTTGAATACACAGATATACGGTTGCATTCTTAATATATTTTCTTATTTTCCAAAAGCTTTCTGAACTCCTAGTCAGTATGGTTAAAGATCTGAAACAATGGCAGTAAGCAACACTGGGAGGGCTATGCATCCTTCATCCTGTTCTACAAGATACAGCAATCATCTGTTTTTAACGTTAATGTTTGTGATAGTTAACTTACCATTTCTGTTACTAGATATTATGTGAGAGATTTCCCTTGAGGTTAAATTTCTATAGTATGAAATATGAACATTGATTGTCTTATTTGATGTAGTTTTTCAGCTTTTGCACTCTGAAGTTTTTAAATTTCTCCAACTGCTAATGGACAAATATAGCTAAAGCAGCTGAGAATACAACCCAATACAAATCTTTTTTTCATTGGCCACTATTTGTTTAAAAAAGGGAAATGGGGAATAGGGCAAGACAGCAAGTTCTCTTCACCATATTAGGATCATTACTTTAAAAATATCCTGACCTTAAATGCTATGATTACTATGACTGCTGTGGATCAATGATGGATTTATAGTTAGGGTATCATACAAGTGTTTTGCTGCTTTGTTACCAGGACAAAATGAATAGTGAAGGCTCTTTGGAATTCATCAAAGGAAAGACATTCAGACAGCAACTCTACTTAGCCAGCAATATTTTATTTTTGTTCTTTTTCTATGTGGGTGTTCCTATAATCAAAGTTTAGATGTGGATTCCATTGATCTGATGTGTAGGCCAAGGCGATTAGCCATTTATATATTCTATTTAGGAAAAATTGTAGAACAATTTGCAAGCCAATTCTATTAGCAATGTTTCTTTTCTATAAATGTGTCTCCAGAAATAAAAATGAGAAAAGCCCATAAATTCTAGTCAGCACAATCAGGTTATCATTCTATAGTTTAAAATAGTCATCTGTTAAAGATCATGAATATGTTTTTAAATTGAAAGGCTATTTCCAAATAATTTTTGATTTTTTTTCTTCCTGATGTTGCTGAAGAAAGGTCTTTCTAAAAATAATAAATGTATCTTCTACAGGATGCTTAAATTTATAATACTTCTCAAACCTATCATTCTATTTAGCTGATGCTAGATATTACCCAGCATTTCTCAGCCTTGGCAATTTTAAGATTTCAACTCCCAGAATTTTCCAGCCAGCATTCTGGGAGGTTGAAGTCCGCATGCCTTAAAATTGCCAAGGTTGAAAATAACTGTATGAGGGGGGGAAAAAACTTTGAAGAACTTCATGCATTTTACTTTTAAGGTGACATGAAAAATGTCAAATGAGGGCAGGGGTGGGATTCTGCCAGTTTGAGGTGAACCCCTAGCTCTGAAGATCAGCTGGGAGCGAACTGGTTCACTCCAACGATCATGGGGGTCCACCTCTGCACTGTACTGACCTTTATCGTCCTAGCTGATCAGCGTGCAAGAATGGATTGCCCCTCCTCAGCTGTGTTAGTCCCCAAAGTAACATAGCAGGTAAGGATTTTCACATTGCTGTTCAGATGCATGTCGATCACCAAACCAGTTGTTATACTGGCAGTATCCCACCCCTGAATGAGGATTTCTGTCGATCAGATAAAATCATGCATGGCAGGACATGTGATTCTCAGCTTCTTTCTGACATATCCTGAAATAATGCACTTGAAATTGGTGACATGTATAACAATGGTTTGACAATCCTGTTGTAACTTCCTGGCTGCTACCATGGTATCCCAACCCTCCCAAGGTTGCAATTGTTGCAGGCTGAAAAAAAACCTCATTTGAATATTATAGCTCCATATTCCCTAAAGATTGCACATCCTTGTCTTCAGATCTAATGTGAATTTTCCATTCAGAGGGGCAATTGGCATTCTATTTAATTGCTTACAGTGGATCTCTCTTAGCCTTATCCTTGAGTTACAGTTATCCTATCCTTGGCTTTTTCTCTTCTTCCATTTAGGAAATAATCAAAGATAATGCTTTAGAACACAGGTATCAAACTTGATCACATCACGTGTTCTATCATGATGTTTTGTGATAGGATTTTTCTGCCTTTGCAAAGCCGGGGTGTGCATGATGCATCTGGCCCCCAGGCTGCCAGTTTGACAAGCCTGCTATAAAACAAGCCTGATGTGATGGAATACCCATTTTGAGAATCAGTGGATAAGAGTTTTGGCAGAGTATTTCCTGAGCGAACCCCGAATAATAGACTGTGTAATCCTGAACTGGATAGGTGATGGTGGAAGAAGTTCAGGGTAGCCGCCATCTAGAATCCATCTTAATAAATCTATGGTAGTAAATTTGAATCTTGAATGTAACAAGATTCTATCTGTTAGCTGTAAGCAAATAAATGATCGAACTATATTGGATTTCTCTGTGTGTCCTTTAATTTTACTTTAATTCTAAATAAATCAATATTTCAAGATATGTTAAAATCAATAATTGTAAAACTTTGTATACCACATTTTATTCATACTTACCTCTGTTAAAAACAAAATACGTATAAGACAAAAGGAAAATAATTCAAGAAGACTGAGATTTAAAAAGATCCATAGTTTTACTCTGATCTTTGCTACAAAGGTTAAGTGGTCTTAATCTGCCTTGTTAGTGAAGCTTGCAAGAGATTTATTGCTGACAACAAAAGTCCAAGTTTAAACTTGGTTGAATTGTTATGTAAAGCTCTTCCTTCCTTATTTGTTTGGTTTCTCAGATCCAAAATAAACAAGTTCTGAAAATTTCCTTTAATTTGGTAAAACTGTTCTGTGTAATTGTACTTTGAGTACATAAGCCAATGGTATAATTGAAGAATAACTTCTGAAACTTAGTAGGCATGACTAATCAAAGATACCTGGGAATTTAAGGTCTTCAGAAACTATCTGTTGCTGAAACTGAGAAGGTGGGAAGAGTGAGAAGGCAAAGAAAATTCTACGAAGCAAAAGGCTCACAATGGGAACTATGTCTGAAGTGGAAAATTGGGTGTCAGTTTGAGAGTCAAATCTTGTGCCAAATTCCAACTGGTTTTCCTGTGAGCGGATTGAATCATTTCTTCCTTGATGCAGTGGCAATGGAAAGCAACATTCTAGGCCAAAGAATAAATACAAATGTTCCCTTTACTTACCTTATCCATTGGTCTCCAAGTTTTTATTTCTTCCCTACACTTGGCCACAGTCTGTTTATAAATAATATTAACATATCTGGTTCCCTTCTTGATTTTAAATTGTTGACTAGATTTTGGTAGTAAATGTGATTAAACCATTACAGAAATATAATGAATTATTCTGCAAATACATTATATAGTTTAATGATGTTTTGACATATCAATAACTTGTGTGAATGGTAGCCTGGTGTGCATGTGTGCTTGTGCGCATTTTGACTTACATGAGTGGTGTCCTGGCTCCTGCTGAACCACTAAGCTGTAAAGATTGGGGACCACTGACATAGGTGATCATCTCAGTCCTATAAATGAATGAATGAATTAACAAACAAATAAACAAACTAACAAATAAATAACCCAATAGAATCTATTTGTCTGAATGAGAAAAATTCTCTATACTTTATGTAAACGTTGATACAACTAAATAATGTACAAGTCTAATTTCTGAGGCAAAATTCACATACAATATAAAAATAAATGCAGGGGGATTCTGGATCAGAAGAAATAGAAAAAATATCCCGAGTACATAATTAAACTGCATAATTTATTTGCAACCCCTGGAGAAATAATAGTCAATTTAGATGGGATAGAATGTCATGGAGAAAATTTAAGATAAATCCTAAGGCTAAGAGATGATAACAATTCAAAGGCATATTATTAATAATAATTTAAAAAGATACAATGCAGATTCACTGTGGTCAGACTATTTGTGGTTACTAACATTTATTTACATTCTTCTCGGTCATAAGGTTAGATATTGCTTTAAATATTCATTTGTGAAGCTAATAGGGGAAAGAATTCTCAATTTTAAAATTCTTCTGAACTTTCCAATTGCTTACAGTTGCCACTGATGATGCTCAACTACAATCTATGGCCAGATCTATTGAGTTTTTTAAAAAATGTTTTTACAAATTTGTAATTTGTAAAATTTACCACTATTTCAAACCATTTTATGTCAAGCAAATTATCTTTATAGGCCTTTCAATGTCTCTCATTCTATTATTTCCTTACATCTACTATGTACTGTGGTTGCTGCTAATGAAGTAAATTTCCCAACCTGCATTTGAAATCCTATGTGAAAAGTACAACCTGTTGCAACAAGATATTTGAATCAGTGATAAGCTTTGGATTCAAAGTAGATCTTATCTTTGGCTATTTCTCTTTCTTTCTTTCTTTCTTTCATTCTTTCTTTCTTTCTTTCTTTCTTTCTTTCTTTCCTTCCTTCCTTCCTTCCTTCCTTCCTTCCTTCCTTCCTTCCTTCCTTTCTCTCCCCCTCCCTCTCTCTGCATGTATGTGCATTCATGCATGCACATCCTTCAAAAGGGTATTTGCTGGAAGATATGGAACACTGTTGAAAGGCGAAATACAACAGTCTCCTTTTATGGGCCTGATGGCATCAAGACTGCAAGTTTGATGAGACTGACCTTGGGCTGCACATTTAATCCTTGGATTATAGTGAACCATCTTTTGGATTCATGATTCTGCTTTGCTAAAATGCTGCACATTGTAGTTCATTTTAAACACAAAATAAATCCCTTTCCTTAATTTAAACTAGATTCTATGATGTAAACAAATAATTTTATTTGTTTGCTAATAAAATATTTTGTATTACCCAGTAGCATATATATTTGTATGTAATTATGAGAAGCCTACTGAGGGTGTGTCACTGTAAAGGAAGAGGCTGTAGGAAAAAGACACCAGTACAAATAATTATTGTAGCTGCGGGAACAGACAAGCTGTTGTAGACAGACGAGACTGTCAAGCAAGACTGTGGTTCAGTAATGTGCTGAGACATTCCAAAGTTATCTTCAAACTGTGTCCAGCTGACATCAGGCCAATTATATCCAATGCTGTTGAATCTTCTTATGAATCTTTCCAAAACTTCATTTTCTTTGACTCCGCCAGTATCCTAGATAGAGGGTTCCCAGATATTGCAAAAGTAATAATAGACAGCTACTCAGCTTATGCAGAAATTTCAGTGTATTCTGAAAGAAGAAAAAGAAAATTCTAAGACTGATGGGGAACATTAAGAAAAATTCAGCAAACTTTTTCCTCTTTTTAAAAAGTCAATATTATTATTAACATTCCTTTGTCTTTTATTCCTTGTTCATTTGCTTTTTTATAGTTTAAATGTTTTATTATAATTAATAGTGATAGCGGTTGCATTTGATTATTCATTATTTTTAGCTTTGTTTATACCATCCAGAATCACTTTTAGTNAAGGAAGGAAGGAAGGAAGGAAGGAAGGAAGGAAGGAAGGAAGGAAGGAAGGAAGGAAGGAAGGAAAAGAAAGTCAGCAAAAAGATTATTTGCCATTGATCAAGTACGTTAATTACCCATCAACATGACTTAAAAGGGGCCTACACCCAGGAATAAAATCTAGATCAAAACTAAGATAGGTATTCTGAAAGAAGAAAGAGAATTCTAAGACTGATGGGGAACATTAAGAAAAGTTCAGTGAACTTTTTCCTCTTTTTAAAAAGTCAATATTAATTAGAAAAAAGCTGTTTTCAAAAGTTTACATATATGTCATAGTATTTCCATAAGAACAGTGTTCACCAATTTGACATGCTACCCTTTGTTCATTCTGTTGTCTTTGCTATTTGGTGCTTGTTCTTATACCTACCTCTTTTTTTAGGTAGTTTCAATGTAACATTTTTACCATTATTTCTATATGTTTATACTTGAGGAAACTTGCTCACCTTTTGACTCTTGATCCTTCTCTTTTACCCTAATAGTATACCACTCAGGTAATTTGTTTCTGGAGGGTTTGTTATTTCTTATAATAACAAAAACAACATGTTTTTAAGAAAACATTTAGATGCTTTTGTAGAGATACTCAGAAAAAAGTGAAGCTGTATAGTGTACAGACTGCACATAAAATATCTACATAGATTTATTCTTTCTCTAAGATGGAGTTTTAAGATGGCAGATTGGTACTTGATTGGACAATCTGTAATAGACACTGGTTAGCATCCTAGATTATTTATTACAGTTATGGAAAACATTGCATAGGTTATAGAAAAATGTATATTTAAACGCATTTGAGCAGATGCACAACATTCTTTTGGGTGTGATCAAGAAAGAAATAACTGAGCAGAACAGTAGAAGGGTGTGCTAAATCACAGTAATATACATTATTTGAGAATGGCCACATGGTTGTGGGTAGGAATGATCCAACATACAGAGTTTATTTGATCCTTAAAATATATATCTCAACAAAGAAACTCATTCAAGATTCCTGAGTAAACTAAACAGTTATGTGCTGAGGCTCTCTTATAGTTAAATAACTGATGAAAAAAATAAATCAGGTTATACTATGTATAATAAATATATTATTACATATTTTGTACTATCACAAATATAAACAGTGAAATTCCTCAAGGATAGTTGCTTTTTCCCATGGTTATTCCTAAATTGGACATGCCAAAATTCATCAGTTATAACTGAATGAAGCATATTGGGCTCCAAAAATAATGTATACAGGGCTACATACAGTTATCACCCCTATTTTATATTTTTGGAGGGTCCAGAAAATATATCTGGCACTTTAATTTACCCTAAGATGGCCAATAATTTAAAATTTTACTTGGTAACATGAAAACTTTTTTTCCTGAAATTCTGAAGAATTACTGGAAATCAATGTCATGAGTAGATAATCTAAATTGTAAACAGCCATTGGATTGAGGAGTAGGTAAGAACTTATCTTCCTACACCAGTTTTGCATTATTGCTTTTTCTTACTACCATCTTTTTTAATTGTTCCTGCATATATTTTTTAAAGGACTATTTACTAATACATTTTTTACAAAGTAAGTTGCTGAAGAGGCTATGTACACAAAGATTTTGATTTGGACAATACCATCAGTAACAACACAATTAATAATAATGTGCACATATTTAGATGTCACTTGCTTATAATTATAATTAAAACTGATCCTTGGGATTATTTACTTATTCATAATAATTGGACACTGCTGTAATCAGAAACCAATTCCATTCAGCCTTTGGAAGTTCAGCTTAAGAAACAAAGGAATTTAGTGCGCTGCTGTGAAATCAAATACAACTAAACCATGTCAGCAGCTTCTCAAGATTACCTGTGAAATACTGTATATTATTGCAGTTTCAAGACTTAACTCAATGTATATTGGTTTCAGTGTATGTACCTTTGTACCCTTGAGAAAAATGCTATCACTAGCTATAAAAACCACTTGGTCAAGAGATAAAGCTTCATCTGTTTTATTTTATGATTTCCTAGCTTCTTACAATTTTGTCAGCTCCAATGAATTAAAGTTATATTAAAGAATGACAGCAAAAGATTATTCAGTGGTTGTACCAAATCTGGAGACATTTTTTCTAATTGTTTGACTCTAGAGTTTACAGCTTGATTAGGACAGATATGGATTAAAAAGTAAGAATCAACAGTTTCAAATTTTATGGGTTCCTTTATTCATAATCAGACAAGAAAGTTGAATTTATTTAGGCTATTTAGTTCCCAATTTTATTGATGCATGATGTTCCTCACTGATATTAATGATTTAAAACAATCATCTTTGTTTGTTTTGAAACAAAGATGAAACAATTTTTTTTGATTCAACCTCAGCTTCAATAAAATAAATCAATAAATGGTGAAATAAACTTCAATAGTGTAAAGAATATATAGGAAATAAATAGACAGATGCAAATAAACCTTACGAATTTGATGCCACACACAAAGTTTATGGGGTTTGTTATTTAAGGCCAGGTCACATCGCCCGATGGATGCAAAACGTATGTAAAAAGGACACAGCGGA
>BHFT01044192.1:0-45972 GCA_004320025.1 Laticauda laticaudata
TTTACATCCTCTTTCCATCCGTTGGTGCAGTGTGACAGGGGCTTAACATCATGTTTATTTTTTGTTTTATTTTTAAAATATACAAAAGATTAATAAAGTTTATTTTAAAAATTAATTTAGGTTGTTTGCAAGCTTCTAACTCTAAACCCATGACCCATAATCTTCCGAAGCATCGTTACTGCTCTATTGAAAATCTGCAATAAACATAGACTTTCACATCAGATGAATGAATAAAAAGCAAGAGAACAAAGCAAGGAATGGTAGATTGAGCATACGATACCACCTTAACTGCCTGGAGAAGAAGTGTAGTAAATGAATAAATAACAATAACAATAAATAACAATAAGAATAAATAACAAGTAGTGAAGATTATATAACTCCTCCAAAATATGTGATGTGATTCAACAAGTTAAGCTTCACATTTGTTACAATACCACACCACTTTTCCTTTACCATTATCTGTTCTACTTATTTTATCCTTCTAATAATTTCCAATGCCTTTTGTTTTCAATAGCAACTGCCTGGTAGCTATTATTCCATTTTTTCCTCTTCTTCCTTTTTGTTCTACATGAAAAATGAATAAACAAACAACATTTTACCTCAAGGGTTTATCATTTCAGACAATTACTTTCTGTGTAAGAAAACAACACAGCAAAGTCTTTTTATGGAAGACAAGGTTATGAAGTTACAGAAATTGAAGTTGCCTTTGGACAATTTGGTAAGGAAAGATGGAAGTAGATACGCTTGGTACACAGCCGAGGAAAAAAGCTTTACTGAAATGAACCAATATAACAGAAAAGTGTATTTCTTCACTGCCATCTGGGTTCCCTCAGAAAATGTTACAGAGAAATAATATGTTATATATCCAGTTAGCTTATAATTGGCTTGCACCTTGTTAAAATGAATTTTCATCAATATATATATTTCCTTCAATAAATGGTACATATAAATTCAATTTCTGCTGTGGAAAGACCTGAAATAGCAGGTTCACTATGTTATTTATTAAATACTTTTATTAAAAATTACAATTGGAACAATAAAACTAATACAAACTAGAAAAGAGAAAAGAGAAAGTGAAGAAAATAAAAAGAAAAATAGGAAACTGAACTGATTAGGGAAAATTGGATACAAGATGAGTGTCAAAAGCACATTTGAAACTAAAAGCTGAGTGGGTGCTAGCTTCTTTCAATATGAGTATGGGTCATTTTTTCAACAAACAAGTGAAAGGAAAAACAGCTGTGCTATTTTCTGTTTCTTTTAAACTGCCCCATTACAGTAGTCCTCAACTTACTGTCAGCTTTGGAAGCCATATTAGCACCAGACACTTCCAAAATGCCACATTCTTGAGCCTGGGAAAATGGGGGGGGGGGGNATGTGATGCCATGAGCAGTGCAGGGGGTTGGATTTGTAATTTTTTACTTATTGCAAGGAAACCTGGAACTTTCAGATTCAGGATTTCCCAGATATTCTAGTTTACTATTCAATAAAAAAAACCTTGGAGAGGATGTCTGTCTCAGAGTTATTTGTTGGAGTTGAGGTTTTCTGGAATGCTGACATTTACCACCATTATTTAGTGACCATTTGAGGTAGCAATGGCACTGAAAAAGATGACTTATGATTGTTTTTCACACTTATGGCAGTTGCAGCATTCCCATGATCATGTGGTCAGAATTTGGATGCTTAGCAATAGGCATGTATTTATGATGGTTGTAGCATTCCAAGGTCATGTGATCACCTTTTGTGACCTTCTGACAAGCAAAGCCAATGGGGAAGCCAGATTCACCGTGCTACTAACTGAACTACTGCAGTGATTCCCTTAGCAACTATGGCAAAAAAGTCATAAAATGGGACAAACTTCACTTACCTGTCTTGATTAGCAATGGAAATTTTGGGCTCAGTTGTAGTTGTAAGTTGATACCTGTGGTGATAAAATATAGTAAAATGAAATTCACCAAAGTCTCTGGCGAATGCACTCCAAACAGAACACCGGGTTCATCATTTCAGCTAAAATAAAGAAAAGTGTTAAAATCAGGAAATGGACAGACAAGTCAGTCTAGCGCTGTGTCACATTGCCAACATGTGATGTTTTGTGACATTTTTTCCATTCACAGAGCTGGGGTGGGCATGGCCTGTGCGTGATGCATCTGGCTCGTGGGCTGCCAGGTTGACAACTCTGGTCTAGCAGCTTAAGGATAGAGTGCAAAATAGTCCTATTATATGTAAAAACAGATGTAGTTTGTATGAGTGTGCATGTGTGTGTGTATGTGTATAAAAATGTAGAAACAGTGAGAGAACAGAATAAGAACATACATATGATAATGAAGCATAATGTATTTAAAGAGACCCATATGTTATTTCATCTAACCATGGAATGCTTTTAGCAAAGTTGCTCTTTTGGCATGTTGAAGGAATATATAACTATTTAATGTTTCAGTATTCCTTTAGTGATTGCAAAAAGTACTCAAGGCTTCCACGAACCACTATTAACTCAAGAATACCTGGTTGCTGTTTTTTTTTTTTAAATGATTGACACCATATATTTAAGTCCATGCATTGTCCTATATAAATTAATTTAGCATGGTTACAACCAATTATTTGATTATCACAAAATAAAAGGAAGAAATACTTCAATACAAAGGTACAACTGCTCTCTCTGATGCCAACCTCCTTCATAGGATTTCTGTTGTAGAGAAAGATAAGAGGAGAATATTCTGTGTACCAACCTTAAATTCTTCAGTGAAAAGTTGGCTGTAAATCAAAAGTTGGCTGTAAACTCAACCAATCAATCAATCATCAGTGTTTCCTTCTTTTGCTCTTCCTCCTTGTCCATCTCATTGATGAAGAAAAATGAGTGGCTTTTGGCACAACAGAGTTTTTGTGATCAGCTTGTAAAATTAGTCTGCGAAGTCCATGAAGATCTAAAGCAATTGTTGCATCTCATTTTAGTTTGCCCTTATACAAAATCCCAAGAAGATATCTTTCTAGTTGGTCAACCTTTGTTCTCTCAGAAGAACTGCTGTGTTTGTCACTTTGTTCTTAATTGCTAATTAACCTTTTAATAGCACCATCAACAGCAACCACAGCAATTGGAATAATAAGAAGAAAAATGCTAAAATGTGTTGATTGTCTTGACGGTAATAAAAATGCAGGTCTTGGAGATCATTAACTTTCTAAGTGTAGAGTTATTTTTAAGGTATAGGTGTATCTGATCACGTGGATCCTCTTGTATTGTAAGAGACTGCTTAATCTGGATGAAATGTTCTACTTAAGATTTTTTTTTTAGAACAAGCTTACCAATAGTCCTCAACTTATCACTGGTTGCTTAGTGACTGTTTGAAGTTATGACAGAACCCTGAAACTGGAACTTACAACCTGGTTTTGAAAGTCTGACATCCTGACCTTTCTCCAACTTGGCCATGTGACTATATTTTGGGTGCTCAGCAACTGGCCAATATTTATGATCATTTGCATGCCCTGTCTTCATGTGACAGTGATTTATAATATTTTTGACCAAAAGTGGCTTTAACTTCTGGTTTCCAGAAAAAATTTCCCATAGTAGGAATCCACTTTGTGACCATCACAATTTATGACTGAAATTGTGTGCTCAATTATGGTCATATGTCAAGGATGACCTATATAATATTTTGCAAAATATACACAGTTCCTAGTAACTATCCTGCATCTTTTCAGATACCATCTGAATGAAAACAAGACTTTTGAACTTTACTTAAATCTAATGACAGGGAGTGTTTAGACAAAATGTTCCAATAGACATGTAGAATTCCAGTCATCTAGAATTGGTACTTTTTTTCCTAAGGCAATTCGAAGGAAAAGAAAACCAGCTGACCTTTCAAATTGATTTATGAGTAGACCATGGACCATCTGTGTCTGCTCTTCTCCAAAATGCAGTTTATTTGGCTTTTCAGATTGCTTTCTAGTTATCCATTATTGTGTGTGTGGCATTGAGACAGCTGTACAAAACCAAACCAACTTAGCTTCAGCTTAGATCAGCTAAGATAATTAATGCTAAAATTGGCAATCACCAGAAAATTTCATGGCTGTGAACTAAATTGGAAATTTGGGGTGGTTGGTGAGGAACAAAAGTCAGTCAATTATTATTCCTCTGATTTGCCAAGAAAACAATATGGATGTGGCAATTGGCTCAATTGAAGGAAAACTTTATGTTTAATTTATTTTTACAGGCATTTTTATCCTAAAAAACTATGTTATAAAAAATATCAAATATAATTTCCTAGCTCTCTTTTAATCTATCATTTTGACTTCATGGATGTAATTCCTGATTAGGTTCTGCTGAAAATTCACTTTATGATATAATGAGGTTTTTCTAGAGTTAAAGTTCCATTAAAGTTCCAGCTATTAAAGATAATGCTCATGTTACAACCCTTTGTCCAGTGACTGTGCAAAGTTACAAAGACACTAAATAAGGAGACTTAGAATGGCTCCTTGGAATTCTGGCTGTTGTAACATCCTTCAATCACACATTAGTGATCTAGATACTCTATGCCTGGCTCATGAGTATGACTTGCAGTGAGTTGCAGTCACATAATTGTGATTTCTGATGTTCCCTGCTGGCCTTCTTCAAGTAAAGTCATTGAGAAAGTCAGGAGGAACTTGAAAATTATAATTCCTTGAGGTCCTTGTTTAATAACCCACATGGCCCTCATTTAACAACAGCAATGGAAGCTGCTGGAACTGCCATCACTAAGCGGCACTAAGTGACATGGTTATCTGATTTTTTAACTTACAAGCACATTGCTTAATGATCGAATTCCTGGTCCCAACTGCCATTGTAACTCAAGGATTACCTGTAAGGCTAGCAAAAGAAAGAAAAACAGGAGGAAAAAACCCAGATTTACATGGAATAACTACTTCTTTGTTTTTTCAAAACTCCATTGTATTTTCAGTCCTCCCCTATCCCCTCTGAACTAATGGTTCCATTGATTTCACTAGGCACATTGTATCTATATATACTGTATTTCTACAGATCTGTATCTCATAGTACCTACCTGACCACTTTAGTCTTATAGTACNATTTGAAGCCGGTTATTTGCATACAGAACAGTACTGACATGCTCTGTATTGCTTTGAGTAAAAATGTCATCTATCAGCATCCCAGAAGTATGTTTTTTTCTCTAGCAGGGCTTCCCCTCTAGAATTAGGTTTTCTTTGAGATCTGGATGGCCTCCATTCTGCTGTTATTCAAAAGAGTGCTGCATGCCTAGTTCTTCACCCAGACTTCTCCTGGGTGAAGGAGAGAGAATAAGACACACTTCATTCTTTCTATTTTTGTATTTTAATTTCATTATTTTGAGCTACCCAGAGTCATTGGGAGTTGGGCAGAAAATAAGTTTAAATCTTCTTCTTCTTCTTCTTCTTCTTCTTCTTCTTCTTCTTCTTCTTCTTCTTCTTCTTCTTCTTCTTCTTCCTCCTCCTCCTCCTCCTCCTCCTCCTCCTCTATTGAAACATGTGGTTGCTGCATACAATCACATGTATACTGTAATTTTTATATGTTTCTAAAGAATTATAATTCCATCCTTCTGGAAGTCTGTCTTTGCCTTCAGTGCTGTCAGGGGACCAATTCATTCTTCAGTGAATAGTTTTCACTTCAAATGTTCCCCCAAAATATTTTACCCTAATGCCATATAATGTGGTTACTTAATGGAAGTCTGATTTTTAATCCTTTCCAAAATTTAAGCCTAGAATACTGTCTTCCTAATAAATACAGTATGGTGGAATGAATGTACACTGATCCACATTCTATGTTCATAGGAAAGTCATGCTTTTCACCAATCTTTCTTTTCATATTGAACATATTAAGATTCTTGAAATTAAAGAATTTTGCTGACTAGAAACCCATTTTCTTTAGATACATGGTGGGCATGAAGTGACTCTCCAAATTTTCCAAGTCCTAATCCAGCACCTTAAAAAGTCACATCACAGCATTCATGTCATCAACATCAGCTTCCGTTTTAAAAGGCAGGTGGAGAAAGGGAAATGGAACCCAATCCTTCTGGTTCATAAACTGCAAAAAAAAAATCCTCTCCAAAGTTACTAAGAAAAAAAATTAAAACAAACAAACAAACATAAAACCTGGGCATGAACATGCTGACAACAATCTTGCATTATATTTGCCCTTGAGCAACTTGTCTATACTTCTTCTCAATTCAGCACATCAGTCAGAGCTGTCTTGTGACTTAGCTCCTATTTGGCTTGATTCCTTGTCAGGTCAGAATGAAGAAAAAAAAATAATGATCTAAGAAAGGTTGTGAAAGATGTCATTATCACTTTATCATGAGTTACTTACACTTGGGACTGTGGAGGAAACTAATGAGGCTAAGATGCTGTGTGCAATGTCAGGTATGCATTCTCATTAATACTGGAAGGTCTATCAGATTTGATTGAAGCCAGAGTATCAGGCAGAAACTGTTCATGGATTTGGCTTATGGTATATATTTTTACCATTCACTCTACTTTTTCTATGTCCCTTCTTTTAAGTGGCGGTGTGAATGTGTTTGTGAATGTTGTTAGTTAGCCCATGAATAAATTAGTGACATTTGCTAGCTTCCAATTTATTATATGAAGTTAATCCCTTATATTTTTTGCATCAAAGCCCAAGAACCAACTTTGTTTAGTCATGGGGAGCCATAATCTTGTCTTATGGACATGTCCTCTCATTTGGAACACCCTTAGTCTTTCTATCTGATATTTGCCAGACACATTTCCCATTATAGCAGCTATGATTGCTACAAATTTCATGGAATTACTTACCAGCGCAACAATATTAGAGTTGTTTTTACTCCTGTTATTTTTTTTTAAAACAGAATTTTTCCATAGTAATATTTAGGGTCATGACAATACTGAACAGTAGAAGTGGTCTTTGAATTGGATATCTATGAATCAAATTAAGTAATCTTAATATTTACTGGGTGTAGTGAAAATAGGAAGGAGAAAATCGAGGATTTTTCACTCAAGTTATAACCACTGTATGTCAGAATATCCTGTAACCATATATTTATATTGTTATCAAGTATTTATTTTCAGAGGACTTGGCTAGTAGGAAACACCCTATCTCGAAGTTAAATGCAAGATTTGTTTCTCAATTAACCTGAAATTTTAGACATTGCCAAATCCCTGGCAAGTCTGAAAAAATCAAATTGTTACTTACTATTTACTCTTTCAATAAAAAATGCCAATTATCTAAATAGCTCTGAACTCATTCTTCCCTCCCATGGACAGACTTAATAATTCTGTGTATTTCTTTGAAGCTGAATTTCTTGGCTATTCCTTGACAGTGCTTCTAATCTCTTGCAGTCTCTTTGAAGTATTTCTCTCCTAGTTATTCCACCCAATTTTGTATCTTTACCACTTTCATTATTAGGATGTGCCAAATATATAATAATCTTTCCTACAGTGATGTGTGGAAGCTCAGACTATAAAATTACATAACTAAATACAGTATGGTCTGTAAATCTCACACATTCTTACAGATCTCCATCACCAATGCTTTGATTGCTTAGCATTAATGGAAACATATCATGTTGTTCTCAGCCAGAAATCTATCACAAGTGTATGTTATTTGATTTCTAGTTTTTGTAATTTGTTTTTATTAGAACTTAAGCACAACATATGTAATTATTTTAAGAATATTAATTGAAGATACAGATAATGTTTGAACAGTAATGAGGTAATCTACTCTTTTTTCCTGATAGATAAGAAAGCAATGAAGACTAATGGACGACAGGACTAATGGATACAAATGAAAAAAATTGCTGGATATGCAGGAAGAAGTCTGAACATATAGAAAAAGTGCCTATATCTGTGGAAATCATTGAGAACAATGTTCTCAGTAGGCATGAACATAAATATTTGAAGGAATAGTTGATTATGATGATTGATGATGATGGTGGTGGTAATATTGATGGTATTGGTCATGGTGATGAATGATGATGATAGTTATCATCATCATTTTGAATGAATATGGGCCAACCAAAAATAACTCAATGAATTATAGTTTTTGGAATTCAGTAAGAATTTAGAATCATATAGGATTTTAAATTAACATAAACATATTTTAAAAACCAAAGCCAAATAATCTGATCCTCTAGGAATTACAGAATGGTGGAGACTGAATTGTTTATCTAAGGGATCATTGGAAGAAAATAGAAAGGAAGCTTCCAATTCAAACTCTGTTGCTGCCACCCTCCATCCTTTAAAAGAAAACAAAAGATCAAAGACCTTATTATCAGATTAGTCAAAATTATTCTCATGGATGTAAAAGCATCACACATGCTCAGTAACATTAAACAAAGGAGTCTTTCAAAAATCATATTCACCACTTCTAAGTTTGTATTGAGCAGAGATAGAAGCACAATTTTAGCTTCATACTGAACACTTAACACACAAACACAGAGAGACACAATTTTTGGAGGAAGTGAGGACATACATCTGGTTGTATTAATGTTAAGGGAAACTAAAACTGACAGTAGCCATATGAGCAGTGTAGTCTCCAAAATAATTTTTAATAAAGTTAAATCCAAAAATAAAGTAGGATTCCATGGCAGGGGAAGCTAATGGGAAAAGGTGTTCAAGATGGATGTGAAACCCAATAAGGAAGATTTTAAAAACACATTCTCTCAGAGTTGCAGCTGAGAAGAAAAAAAGATGGATTCACAAAAAAAGCTTAATGAAGACAAAAAAAGGACACGTGCAAGAAGTATAAAGGACAGGTTAGGAATAAACTAAGGTTTGAAATGAGGTACAGTTGGTGAGGAATGTAACAAAACAAATATAGAAAAGGTTTTCTTAGGAATGTTCAAAGGAAGGAAAGATAAAATCATTATACTAATTGCTCTATAAATACAGCAAAATGTAACAATGAAAAAGTAGAGCTACTCATGTGTTATTTGCCTCAGTTTCATTTAACTAGAGGGCATACATTCATTAGATAGCTGTGAAGAACAGAGGTACAACTAGATCTTGAGACTGAGAGTAACATAGTCAGGTAATATATATTTTTATAAATGTCAAGGAATTTAAATCTTCAGCATGAGATGAGTTGCTTTTCTAGAGCAATAAAGAAATCTGCTGGTCATCTGGCTGAGCTTTTTGTGTTATCCATGAGAAATCCTAGTAAAATAAAAACCTGAAATTTAGCAAAAGAGAAGAAGATCAATCACATACCAATCAAGCTGATACTGATACAGACACATTCTAAAATTAGAAAATTAACAATAGGTTGCAGATAGGCACCACCTTGAAACAACGTGGTGATTATGGGACACTATCATGGATTTGTCAGGAAGAAGTCTTGCTAGACTCTCTGTTTCTGTTGCTTTCTGTTTCTCCTTCTCTTCTACTGATTCATTTTATTATAGACTGTGGAAATGGCATAATGTATTTCATTCCATCACCTCATGATTAGCCAACTAGATAAGAATGGATTAGATGGAATGCACTGAGGTTTTTTGCCTGATGATGAAGCAGAAGGCTGAGCAGATACAAGAGAAAGTCAAACCATCTGAGCACACTACAGTAAATATTAATAGTACTTAGGCTTATGTACCACTTAATAATGCTTTGCAGCCCTCTCTAAGCAATTTACATATTGCCTCAAACAACCTAGATTTTCATTTTACTAACCTGCGAAGGATGCAAGGCTGAGTCAACCTTGAGCTGGTCAGGGTCAAACTCCTGGAGTGAGCAGTGAGTTAGTCTGCAGTGCCACCACACAGAATTCATCCTATTCTTTTTTTTTTTCACTTTCACCTCAAAAACCCAGAAAGGAAAGCGATGGAGAGAAAGCAAGCAAGCGAGATAAAGTGGGTCAGTCTCTGGGAGATCGAGGAGAAAGTATGACACAGGATGAACACTGGGACTATGTTTTGTAAATACCTGATGAAAATAAATTCATTGTAAATAGTGAAAAAAACATACAAGCCTCTACAGTCTTGTTTCTTAAACAACTGCCAACCTTGCAAAGCAAAACACATCTCCAGTTCAAAAAGAACCACCTTAGACTATGATAGGGAGACACCACAAAAGATAACTTGTGCATAGCTTCATTTCAAGATTTGGCAATGAACTGTAACTGTCTAAATATTTCACTTTTATTCAGTTCTTGACAGACAATTCTTAGACAGGACTTGGCTAGATTAAGATATTTACTGGAAACAAGAATGAAGCTGATGGCTTGTTGCAGAGCATTCATATGTCTCTGCTCTAAAGGTTAAATTTTTGACTTTTTTGCCCTATCTTTCTAAGTTAAGCAATACTTGATGGTCCAGTTGATAGTTATGAGCGACTGATATATCATATATAGTAATCATCTCTTTCTTGGGATCCCTGGTTCATGCCATGGCCAGATTCAGTCCTTATAACTTAAGATTTAAACTCTTCAACATTTGTATGAATGTTGTTGGATAAGGAAATTAGCACATAATGCAAATTGGGTAGGATAGCAAAATATCCTGTAAGCAGAAATCAAATTCAAAGGGTTCTTGAAATCACTGTTCAGAAAATAGAATTAAAGTACTGGATGGAGGATGGGGGATACCTTATTTAGTAATAGATTTGTGAAATAGTTCTTGGAATAAAAGTTGCCAGCAAACTGATTATGAGGCGCAATGTGATGTGGAAAATCTACAATTTTAGGCAGATTCAGTATCACAAGAAGTATTAGATCAATTTTATCACACATTGCACAACTATAGGCATCATGCTTTTAGAGTCATTAGACAAACTGGAAAAGGTTCAGAGAATGGCGACAAGAATGATAGTGATGGGACATCCGGTAGCATTCCCTTCAAGGACGGACTGAAGACAGCGATCGTGTGCTACTCGATCCGTGTTCTTCCTGTTAGAGGGCTCCAAACGTGGCTAGAACCAACTTGGAGGGGTGGGGAGGAAAGGGGAGAAACAGGACTTAACAGAAGTGGTTTAAACTAACTACTGGACAACTGGACTGAACTTAAATACTGAAGAAAAAGGTAAAATAAAATAAAATAGGTGCACAAAACTGACGGAATACTGTTTGGAAATAAAATCGGACTTAAGAAGTATAAGGGAAATGCTATGGAGAAAAGTGGAATTGTGTAGTATTGCTATATGAATGCTAGAAATGACATCGTTGGAGAACAAAGATGAACCAGAAGGGGAGGAGTTGATTAAACAAGAGGCCAGCCTCAATGAACAAATGACACAACGAACATTGAAGCAGGGGGGAAAATGCTCATTTTATTACACACAACAGTTGGAGATAGGTTGTTGCAGATAAATGAACAGAAGAAACCCAAATATTTTTTGAAGGTTGTTGGGTTATGAGTCCTCCCTGTAATGCCAATATTCTCTCTTCTCCAAAATAATCCTATGGTCACCATTATGGTTGACTTTAAAATATTAAAAACCACTCTGATCACCATCCTCTCTTGTTGAGCAATGACAAAACACAAAAGGGAGCACCCCAGTTTTGGGGGAGCTGTCACTTTGAGGAATATTAGTAAAGTATCCCTTTAAAGCTGTTTTAAAACTGAAGCAGGCCCCTTCTTTTACTTTGTTTTATTCTGAGACCACATTATGCAGTTCCCATGTCTGGAAATATTTTTGTATGGGTGCAGCAGGGGTCCCCAAGCCTCAGTCTATGGTCCAGTGTCAGACTGTCAGGCTGTGGATGTGGGTGGGTGAGTGCTCATGCATGCAAAGCTACATTTGTATAAATGGCACACTTATGCAAAAAAACACCCCCCTCTCTTCCCTTCCACCACCACAGCCACCATCATCTCCACTGAAGCAAGAAAGGTTGGAGACCACGGGAAAGGTTGGAGACCACAAGAAAGATTGGAGACCACTCCATGCAAACAATCTTTGGATACCTGTTCACCTAAAAGGTAGAAAGAAAATTAAACGTATTGCCTTAGAATAAGTATAGAGATTTATTTATTTATTTATTTATTCATTCATTCATTCATTCATTCATTCATTCATTCATTTATTTATTTATTTATTTATTTATTTATTATTTATTTATTTGTTTGTTTGTTTGTTTGTTTGTTCCTAAAACCCTTCAAGATATGCAACTTAAACTTGGCAGGATTAATGTCCTCTGAAGGATCATCCCTGCTGTTTTCATCTCATTCTGCCAAAAAATAAAGTGGCTTTAGTTATTTGGAATGTGTCCATATAGTTTATGAATTTTTTTCTCAGATTGACCTCTAATTTCAGAATGCTTTAAGTTGTATGAAACCACTCTTGAATATTGAATAGCAAAATTGCACCATTCATGCTTCATGTGTAGAAACTCTTGCTCAAATCAATAGAGGATATTTTACAAGGTCTATAATACAGTGTATAGACATCAATACTTTTTCTTTATTAAAGAAAACTATGCTATGTATTTGGTGTGAATATTTAGCAGAGGATAATCTTTTACTGACCAATGTAAGACAACAATGCAAACAGTAGGTTGAAATGCCATGCATAAGAATATCTAGAATTTTTCATTTTCATCGCTTTTAGATTCTGATGGCCTTTGTTGTGCTTTAAAACTGTGTTGAATTTACCATATATTTTGTTTTTGAATAGCAATTATTTTCAGTCATCAAAACTTGTTAATGAGAAGTTTGATAGACTTCTCAAGTCCAGAAAGAGATTCAATATCACACATAGCAAGCCTACCCGTTTTTGCTATTTTAAACCAACCAACTGGAATTTTAACCCAAGTTGGTTGGTTTAAAATGGCAAAAATGGGTAGGCTTGCTCTACTTAGCAATCTTCAGTTTGAAAATCTTGATCCAGGCTCCTAGATAAGGGGCAAAGAAGAAGGTTTAGTCAAATCTTTACTCAACAGACTCTTATTAGTATGAATTAAACAAGGCCTAATGTTCCCTCCAGCTATATATTCATGATTGCAAATGAATAAAGTAGTCTTTAAAGAAATATAACCTGGCTGTGTAATCAATTTTATGAAACTGAGCATTTAGGCCAAACCTTTCTTAGGAATTCTTGGTTTTCAAATGTAGTCATCTGGAGGAGCATCTTGTATGCTTTTTTGCTTAATAAAAGACAGTTCAAAACTTAGGCCATTTTTTTTTTCTTACAGTAAAGCCAAAGAATTTGAAAGAACAAATTCTTGTGTTAGCTTTGTAATAGCTCACAAAGGTTCCTAAGTACAAATAAAAATACACATTATTTCCTTAGCAAGAAAGATAAAGCAGGAATGTTTAACTTGATTACTTTATTTAAAGATAAAAATATTCTTATTTGGATATCACTTCCAGAATGTGTGCTTGTGAAGAAAAAAAATGAAACTTTGATCTTGGTTTTGTTGATTAGAAATATTTGGTGTTATAGAAATGGCTAGTTATATATTAATGTATAAAGGCAAAAAGTTGAGGTTGGAGTGTGTTTATCTTGTACTGTGCTAGGAAGAGTTGGAAGTGAATATCCCACTTTTTTTTTCTTTTTCTCTTCCCCCTTGTATTTCCTATTCCCTTTCCCCAGTTTCCTTTCCCTCCCTTAATTTCCTGTTTTCTTTTCTTCTTTGTATTTTATATCATAATAAAAATGTTAATAATGAAAAGTATAATAGCAGCATGAAATGTTCAATCAATCAGGTGAATGGGGAAAAATAAAATATATTTGATTGCACGAAATAGCATGAATAGTATGTATAATATAGTGTTATATAGTTTGTAAGACACTCAGAAGCTGTGTTTGGATTAGCATGCCAACTTAATAAATGTTAACATAATAAAAATTAGTCCATGGAGTGACATGAAAGAGGATAGAAAACTAGAGGTTAAATTGTTTAGGCCAGGACATGTTTAACCCTGTATAAGATGGTTCATATGTGTTCCGTCCGGAAAAACGCGAGGTAGACCGGGTTCCAACAAACAAAGTCTTTATTGAAGCTAGCAACAGTAACAGAACAGGTTGGCTGAAACCGCAGCAGCCTTTTTATACAGGCTTGCCTGCCGGCTTAACTTTGCCGCCTTTCAGCGGCTCTTTTGGATTGGTTCCTAATGAACCAATCCAATGCTTAGTCTTTTAGCCAATCAGATTGCGTAGTTTGGAGTATACCATTTTATACAGAACATCTATCTATCTATCTATCTATCTATCTATCTATCTATCTATCTATCTATCTATCTATCTAATCTTTCTATCGTGCTGCCCACCTCAGCACAAGGAGACTCTGGTTTTATTTTGGTTTTATTTAAATAGTTCCTACACACTCAAGAGACATACAGTATAATAAAATGTAATCTCCTTTTATAAAACACAAAGATAAGAGGCACCAAATCCATAATTATAGATAATAGTTGAAAATGTCTGGCAAAACAAAATTGGATGTCTCAGAAAAAGCTCTTTTCCTTGTACAAATAGATGATGGTACACAGAGATAGTGAATAATAAGTATTATTCCAAAACTCTATCAAAGTTATACAAGATAACTTCTATCTGATGATGAGAAATATTTTTTTCTCATGTCTAACACAATCAAATCAAATCAAACCCAGCATGTTTGAGTATTCTCCACAAAGATAGCAAATTCATAATCAGAATTGCAAAGCATGTATAAAGTTGTGCATGGAGTTTAATTCAACAATGTGATGATTCTATTTATAAACAGAACAGCTGAACACTGTTTGGTGGATTATTCTACCAGCAGTCTACTAGCAGTCATGCTGGTAGATTATTCTACTAGCAGCTATTCTTTTTTAATGAAGGCCAACATTTTAGCAGTCGCTTGTGTTGATACATGCTTGATCTATGCTACTGGATAAACCTTGGCAGTTATATAATCATGGAAAGTACTGTATTTTGGCAAGGGTTGGCTGAAAATTGGCAATACTGTTTCTTAAACTATAGATTAAAAGATCATTTATCAATTTAAATAAGCAGGAAACATCTTGGCTGACTGAAAATTCAAATTGAAATTTTAAATTTGATATTAATTTTGAAAAGGAAAGCCAAATAGTTAAACATCCAAAGTTGGAATCAGAATGAAAAAGAAATAATTAAAAAAAGACATAGACATCTGGGGCAAGATTTGAGTTCCTTAAACTATTAATGTTTGGGGATGCTTGAATGTCTCATGTAGCTGAAATTCGCTTTGTGAAAGTTCACTTGCAAGACTCCCATTAATTATAGGCTTCCATCCATCCAAATTTAAATAAAAATAAATAAGTTTGTATGATCAAACCTTATATTTACAAACAAATTGAAACAATGCAGAATGCTATATAATTCCACTGATACCACCTTGTTTTCCCAGGATGCCAAATTCTTATAAATAGGACAGTGTTTGTGAAAGCAGTTGTAACTATGTGATTTCACAATACTCTGCTGCTAGGAGAACTCTCAGAAGTATCTGTGCAGATTGCAATTATATATTTCATTTATTATACCTCTTTCATACACATCTCCAGCATAATGTAAAGCAGTCTTTCTAAACTGGTGTTTTCCAGGTTTGTTGGATTTCAATACCCACAACTGACCCAGCCAGTTGGACTACTCCTGGCAAATAACAAGTGATTTATGGACTGTTTCTTTTACATTCCAAATAAACAAATGTAGTAAGTAAGTTTTCTTATAAAGTTCAGTCCATATCTTTATCACAGTTTAATTTAGTGGTCCAAGGAAATTATCTCACCTAGGTTTATGTTACATTGTGAGGAATCTAAAGTAAATGGAAAGTGACTGAACTTCTGCAGAACTTTAAAACAATTTCCCCCCATACTTCATCTGATAAACTGAAATGTGCTTACCTTGCTCCATAATAAATGTACTAAGGGGAAACAAGACTTCTTGTTGAGAAAGAAACAAAATGCTTCATGTTTGAAGAACAATGTAAGCATGTAAGTACAGAGTTGTTTCAACTTAGTTGCTGCAGTCTGAATATAATTAATAGTAGCTGTTATACAGAGACATATGGATAATTAAAAGATGGCAGAACTCTGTAATTAATTTTTTTATTCTGGAAAGATAAGATTCTTACAGACAAAGGGAAGATAGTTTGTATGGCACTGTCTCTTTCCAGGAAGTACAGACCTAAATACATATCCTGCCTATTTAAAATTAACTGGATAATATTTTCAAGCCTGCAAATTCTTGTACTTAAAACATCTTCATCCCTTATCTTCAATGGACTCATTTTAGCAGAAAAGGTCATCTTTGCAATCCATTAATATAATTTAGGTTGAAAAGCTCAACTTTATCTCATAGCTTATCCTCAGAGTGAATTCTTATAATCAAAAAAGATGTATCTAAAATGTATGGGTTTTATTTATTTATTTTCAATACTTACACCATGAGAACTCAAGCTGCAACTACCTCCTATGTATGGCTCTCATCACTACACTACTCTATTGAATTCTGTTTCAGACTTCTAAAAGTACATTAGGAATACAAGGCATTCTTGCTATGCACTCTAAGTATGTTCCCAAGGAGTAAATCTGTTATCATTTTAAAATAGTGATTGAATGAACAGAAAGAACCACTGCAGTATTATTAACTTGCAACCACAAAATATATATTCTTATAATATCAGATTAGGTAACAAAAGTAATAGTATGTTACACACTACAGTCAATGAGGTCATGGAGATAGTCTATTTGTAATATTATTTTTTGTACTTTTGGAAAGTTTCTAAAATTGTTATTATTTTGCATGCCTCCCAGAGTCACACTGTGTGAGATGGGCAACCATATAACTATGATTGATCAACCAGTCAAACATCAATGGATAATTAAGACTGCAAAAAGAACAAAAGAGGATGTGCATAAGCACACCAACGTGCCTACCGTCCCTGTCCTATTGTCTCTTTTATTTTTTTTATATGTATCCATGTATTCATAACTATGCTTATAGTTATACCTACCCTGTTTCTCCAACAGTACGACCTCCCCCAATAGTAAGTTCCAGCATGTTTTATAGGCATGAAATGAAATTAAGACCCTCCCCCCAAATTAAGGCCTATATTAAAACATGCAAAATGGGGGGGAATGGTGGGAGGGCTTGCCGTTAGGAAGTACTTTTGTTGCACACCCAGATATGGTGCTGCCTGCATTGACCCCGATACGAAGTACCCCACCGACGCCAAGGTCAACATTCAAACCGTCACCACCCACCCGCCCGAAGATGCAAGGGAGGGAATTAAGTCACCCCTGAAAAGACAGCCTAGCCATTTTTGGGGGGCTCAAAAAAAAAATAAGACCCGGCCTTATTATATGAGAAACACAGGTATTATCTTGTAAGCAATTGACAAATCAAATCAAATAAAAAATAAAAATAAATTTGCCTGCCTTCCACAGAAGACCTGTACATTGTTCAGGTGAGAAGGAGGACTAAGAAGATATCTGCAGAACTCTCACATCCTGGACATAAATTGTTTCAATTCCTTCCTTCGGGACAGCATTATAGAACACTGTATGCCAAAATAACAAGACAAAGGGACAGTTTTCCCCCTCGTGAACTAACTAACTAACTGAACTAACTCTAGGTAGTTCAATTTATTCATATTTGGACTCCAGGAAGCAATTTCACCAAATAATTTTAAATAGCAACTGTGCTCTTCATTCTTTTCAGCCCAGTTTGACTTATTTTTATTACATTAATTTTGTTTATTTATTTACAATATTTCCATGCCTCCCATATACACTACAAGATGAATATTTTCAATTTCTATTTATCAAATTGAATAACAATGCAAATGAATGAAAAGCTCCAAGATTGTTTTAGTAAGCCTCATACCCAGTGATGGTTTCCTTTGTTCACTAAGTCTATAGTTGACTGAGAAAACTACAGTACTTCTGCTTAAGATTTGTTTCTAAAATTTATTCAGACAAATTGGCAAAAGATAGCTAACTGCCTTAACAAAGGAGTGTTATCTTATTGCCATGTGGAACAAAGCTCTTTATGTCGCAAGTGATTTATTCAACATCTGTTGTTAAAGCAACTTGAAAGCAATTGCACAAAACCAACATTAAGTAGAACAAAGACAAAAAAATGATATCAGAATCTCTTATACACTCCAAAGAGTTAAGAGTGATCAACCGAATTGGTGCATTTTTATGAAGAAACAGAATGAATCATAAAATACATGTAAAGATCTAAATTAAAATTTAGAATCAAAGCTTCAAAATATTATTTCTAATCATAATATTTAGTGATCCACTATGTTTAATAAAATCAGATTGTGAGTAACAAAGGAAGTCAAAGACATATGATGGATAAAGTAATGCTAAGTTATTGATAGCATCTTAAGTATTAATTATCTTGACTAATATAATATTCATACAAGCAAAGTGAGAAGTGAGATAACTATCACTGTACCAAGTTAAAAAATACAAATTCTAGCAACCCAAAATAAAAAAAATGAAATTACTTATTCCATATAAAGTTGCATTTTGTCCAGCTGATTAGGTTTCCTGATGCTCTTCATATGTTTGAGCCATAACTTCCACAAGCCACAGTCTCTATCATTAATAATTAGACATTCTGGAAACTTTATTTAAAACAATTAACAAGTATCCAGTTGTCTAGCCCTTCCCAAAAAAATCTTGAGCATTTATTATTTTAGACAAGGTTATAATCCACTAACAGCTTAATTTATATACGGATATATATTTCTCATTCTTTGATTGTTCAAAAGGTGCTTTTTCAAAAGGCAACTGGACTTTTTCAAAAGGCAACTGGACTTTGTCTTTCCTTGAAATTTCGCTTTTCATCCAGGAAGCTTCCTTTTCAGGGCAATGGCTTCAAGGACAAACAAGCTGCAGTTGCCTCTATATATTTATATGTATATATTCCATTAAATATATTGTTCTAAATATGTTGTTTTTCCTTGAAGCCATTGAAATATATATGAAACAGTCAATGAAGAAATTTGTTGTTGTATTTTTAGTTGATTAAGTATGTTAGATGTTCTGGTGAATTCTAGAGTTCCCTCTCCTTCAATTTAATTTCTTGTAACATTTTTTGGATATTTTCATCCATCTTCTTTTTAATTGCTGTATTGTATTGCATAAAATGTCCTCATATCACAGCCTTACAAGCATCCCAAGCTATTGTCAAATTGGTTCCCTTACCTAAATTAGGTAAGTCCAGTTGCTTTTTGAAAGAAATCCCTTGGGTTTTTCCCACCCAAAACAAAGTCAAAGTCCTTTCCCCTGCATCCACATGTCCATCACATGGTCCAATCAG
The DNA here is from genome assembly GCA_004320025.1 of Laticauda laticaudata. Taxonomy (NCBI): domain Eukaryota; kingdom Metazoa; phylum Chordata; class Lepidosauria; order Squamata; family Elapidae; genus Laticauda; species Laticauda laticaudata. Next base: position 19,222 of record BHFT01044192.1, read on the forward strand.
CCTACCATCCCAATTGGAGATGACTACCAATCATTCCTCTCCAGAAGCAGGCTGAATGTCCTTGACTCCCAAAGAAAAGAATGTTGTTATGGCTATATATCTGACTCCAGTTCCATCCACCACCCCCTCCCATTTTCCCACAGCATCCTATCCACTAAGTACAGCAGCCTGAAAACCCAAAATAAAAGATGGCCTCCAGGGCTGACATAATCATTCTTTGATTATTCATCATCTGAGCTTTTTTCAAACTTTCTTACCAAATTAGAATAAATATAGATGTGAAGGGGATTGCTGTTGGTAAGATGATATGAGTTGGAAAGATAACTTTTTTACACAAGGAGGTCTTCTCAACCAACATAGTGAATTCATATCTAAGTATGTTTATTTTAAGTTTAACAACAACACAATATTGATTCTGTTAAATCCAGCTTCCCTCCAAGCCTATTTATTCTAACCAGTTGTAAACTCCCTGAAGAAATCCTTAATGACTAAATATTAAAACTGTAGATCTATAAATTTAAGGTATTCTCTTGGAAAACAAAGTACTTCCTTCGAATGAGATTTATTTCACTTCTTGATTTTTATGCACTATTTCATTTTTCCAATGAATGTGAATTTTAAGCAAGCATAATCGCACACTAGCTATTCACACATAAAATAAGTACTAAGAGAACTAATTCATGGACCATAATGCTTTTTAAGAAATATCAGTGAAAAACAGTCATACTTTCCAGATTCCCAAAAGTATATAATAACTTTCACCTCCAAAGACATCAGTGCTATTCACAGTCCTTTAAAAGGCATTGTTGCCTGCATACACTCTCACAAATCTATCAGTTGCATAAACTGAGTTTTGGGTTACAAGACTGACAGAAAGGTAAAAAAAACATTGAACAGAAAACCTAGATCTAAGTTTTGATCTAGATTTTATTCCTGGGTGTAGGCCCCTTTTAAGTCATGTTGATGGGTAATTAATGTATTTGATTAATGGCAAATAATCTTTCTGCTGGCTTTCTTTTCCTTCCTTCCTTCCTTCCTTCCTTCCTTCCTTCCTTCCTTCCTTCCTTCCTTCATTTAATACATGTATATATCCTCTCATCTCACTAAAAGTGATTCTGAATGGTATAAACAAAGCTAAAAATAATGAATAATCAAATGCAACTGCTATCACTATTAATTATAATAAAACATTTAAACTATAAAAAAGCAAATGAACAAGGAATAAAAGACAAAGGAATGTTAATAATAATGGACCCAGTTCGCAAGTTCACTTATCCCGAGGCTCCCATGCTTGCTGACACAATCAGGTCTTTAAGACACCATCAGAAGCTCATAAGTGACAAGGCTAAACTTATTTGGGGAGGCGGATTTAACAGTGAGGATATCACTACAGAAAAGGCCCAAAAAGGGCCTGGCAAATGTAGCTCCCTAGCAATGGCACCAACAATATGCCCTCTCTGTTGGGTCTGATAGGACAGGCAGATAAGATCCAGGAGAGGCAATAAGTAACAACAAAGGGGCAAGGATTCAAAACCCAAAGCCTTGCTAATGTTCAGAAGCCTTTTGTTCTCCATCCAGACTTTCATGGCCTCCAGACACTGCGATAAAATGTGCACAGTATACTGAGCTCACCAAGACCAAATATATAATTTGGGTATCACCAGGATACTGATGATATCTGAGTCCATGTCAATGGATGAGGTCATTCAGAAATCTTATGTAGATATTAAATAGGTATCCTCATTGTTGAATCCCCCTCCCTAAATGAGATTGGGCAGTTTGAGCTTTCTGAGTTGGTGCAAAAAGAATATTCTTTGTTGTGCTTTTCTGATGACATTTTTGGTGTTAGGTGTCCATTTTAGGTCCTGAGATATGATAGAACCTAGACCAATCACTGTGGTATCATCTGTGTTCTATATGCAAGTGGTTTAGTCCTAGGCTACTGTTCTGATTGGTTCAAAAATATAAGAAGTGGATTGGTTCACTAGGAACAATCCAAAGAAGCTGCTGAAAGGCGGCAAGTTTAAAGAAATGCCATAGGCTGAAGGCAAGCAGGCCAGCCTGTATAAAAGGCTGGTTGCGGCTACAGCCAAACTGTTCCTATTCTGACTACTGTTCGAATAAAACCTTTTGTTGTTGGAACCCGGTCTACCCTCGTGTGTTTTCGAACAAAACACTGGCGACGAGGATGGGATCGTCCTGAACTCGAAACCTGCACGCGGTGATAGGAAGCCAGACACATAGCAGCGATGTCTGGAAACAACGCACCGCCCGCACCCTTCAACCCGAACGAATGAGGATTTGGGAGTCATACACAGATCGCTTCCAGATGTATCTGGAAAGCAAGGGAATAGATGACATCTCGGAACAACGCAAGCGAGCTGTATTCCTTAACCCACTGCGGGTCAACGGTTTTTTAAAATGGCCAAGGCCCTTGCGAAGCCCCGAGACGTTAAGCAATGACATGGCCAGAACTCCAAAGAATCCTCAAGCACACTACGCTCCGGCAGTGTCAAACTTAATAAAGCGGCATGACTTCTAACCGCAGAGACCAAGCGAGATGGGGAGACCGTCGCCGATTTTGGTGGCTGCTCTACGACAAATAGGGGGTGAGTGCGATTTTCTCAACATCGACGAAGCGATGAGAGATCGCGTGGTATTAGGGCTCAGAGACATTACAGCACCAAAGTAAGCTGTTAAACAAGCCCATATTCCACTGTGACCGAAGCAATCGCGGGAAGCCATGGCCGCCGAAGCCGCAAAGAAATCGGGCGGTCAAATAAAAAGAATGAGCAAAATGGTGAAGAAACCCCAACTAGAGAAAGGAAGCAGCCTACCACCACTACCCATTTCGAAGAGTCGAGAGAGGAAACTGAATCAAGCGAGGAAGACGACGAGGTCCACCGTCTACTCACAAATAAAAAAGAGCGCGAAAAAAAGGAATTGGCGGGAATTGCGCTGGTTTGCGGAGGAAACCATGCCGAGCCGAATGCAGATTTCTCGATGCTATCTGCAGGTAACTGTAAAAAACGGCGGACACAATCGAGAAAGTCGCAGGAATAAAAGAAAACTATAGCCCACCGAGACGCAGAAATTCCCCAGCAGAGCCGCAGCCTAAACGAGCAGAGAGAAAGTGGCAACAAGAGAAACGAGCCAATACACAACCAAACCGTCACTATAGAAAGCGCCCAACGGAAAGCGGCAAGAAGGTTAAAGTGACTGTAACCATCGAAGGGAAGCCCCTGTAAGATGGAGGTGGACTCCGGGTTCTTTCCTTTCGATGGTTTCTTTGGGATACTATAAAAAGAGCTAAATCCCAGACATCAATCCAGACAATTACAAAAACAACCTTTGACTCTAAAGGACTATCAGGGAAACCAGATCCTGTAATTGGCATGGGACAATTTTTTAGTTACTTATAAGGCCATGTCAAAAGACTGCCCGCTAACCATCGTCGACAGGGACAGACCGAGCCTCCTGGGCATCGAATGGTTCGCCCACCCTTGGGCATCGGGATGAACAGGGTCGATCGAGTAACTACCACCAATTGGGAAGATGACCTCATCCGCGAATTCCAAGACGTTTCGACAGCTCGCTGGGCAAGTATCGGGGAAACCCTATCTCTTTTAGCCTAGATCCCCAGATAGCCCCGAGAGATTAAAGCCAGACGAGTTCCCTTTCACCTAAAGGCTAAGATAGAGGAACAACTCGACAAACTAGTAGCCCAGGGGGTATTAGAACAGTGGACCATGCCAAATGGGAAACGCCTATTGTTACACCCATAAACCTGACGGGTCCATTAGAATCTGTGGTGACTATAAGGCAACCCTGAAACCATGCTTACAACTAGCGCATACCCAGTGCCAGTAGTCCAGCATTTGCTCCACTCCCTGGGCAAAGGAAAAATTTTTGCTAAACTGGACTTGGCACAACCTATCAGCAACTTTCCAGTGGACCCAGAAACGCAAAGAGCAGAAGCGCAAACCATAGTACACCACAAGGGGGCATTCAAATGCCACCGACTCCAATTTGGAGTAAGCGTGGCACCCGGGCGTTTTTTCAGAGTCGATGGAACGCCTCCTTAATGGTATACAAGGGGTAGTTCCCTATTTTGACGACGTCTTAATCTCGGCCAGAGACGAGACCCAACTAAAAAAAAAGACTCACAGAAGTGCTTACCAAATTTAGGGAATCTGGCCTTAAAGTAAAAAAGGAAAAATGCTGCCTAATGAAAAAAGCGTTGAAATTCTTGGGCTACTCTGTAGACGGTGAGGGCATCCACCCCAACAGATAAGAAAGTCAAGGCAATACAAGAAGCACCTGAACCGAGTAACAAGACAGACCTACAAGCCTTTTTGGGACCTTATTAATTTTCTATCATGTATTTCTGCAAACAAGGCCACTATAGCTGAACCGTTACACCGTCTTTTTAGATAAAAAAGCAAACTGGACTTGGGGTAGCAAAGAAAGGAAGGCTTTCCAGAACATTAAAAAGTTGCTAACATCCACAAAACGTTCTCACTCCAATTTAGCAACACACTGCCTTAAGAGTGACCTGCGACGCTTCACCATTTGGAGTAGGTGCCGTCCTAAGCCACCAACTCCCTGATGGCAGAGAAGCAACCCGTCGCATACTATTCTAGGACTCTATCAAAGACGAACGAAATTACAGTCAACTGGACAGGGAAGCCTAAGCAATTGTCGCTGGAGTAAAACGCTTCCACGAATATCTGTATGGGCGGGCTTTTCAAATTGTAACGGACCACCAAACCATTGTTGGGAATTTTGGCGGGAAACAAGCCGACGCCTACAACATACTGTCACCAAGGATGTCTATAGATGGTCAGAGTTTCCTGGCAGCCTATTCCTATACTCTGACGCATCGACCAGGGAAACAAATTTCCCATGCGGACGCTTTGAGCAGAGCACCCCTACCACTTCCGAGGAAGACCGGCACCAGCGATGACATCGTTGCAAATGAGACTTGCCCCGACTACCCATCCTCCGCCTATAGTTGCAGAGCCAACCGCTAAGGACTCATTGACTGCCCGTATTCTTGGACTGGGTAGGTAAGGCTGCCGGAGACGGCAAAAAACTGAAACTTTAAACCGTTCCGGTCCAGACAAGACTGAACTAATCCTATCCTAAAGGGGTGTTTTGCTGTGGGAGATCGGGTGGTCATCCCCCAAGTTGCAGCCCAGGGTACTAGCTGTTGCACGAGGGTCACCCTGGGATGGTCAAATGAAAAGCCTGGCCAGGAAGCTATGTGTGGTGGCCAGGCATTGACAAAGACATAGAGTATTGGGTGAAACTCTTGTCATAAATGCCAGAAAAATCACGACCTTCTCCCCCCACAGCACCCATTAGGGACTGGGAAACCCCTAGGGGACCATGGTCTAGAATCCATATAGACTTTCGGGGCCCCACCAAGGGCATAACCTTTCTGATTGTCGTTGATGCCTACTCAAATTGGCTGAAGTAAAACTCATGCCATCAACGACAACAGAACGCTAGTAAAAATTAGACGAACTTTTCGCCACCCCCGGTCTAACAGACGTTCTGGTCCTCGGACATGGACCAACAACTAACAAGCTTGCCATTCGAAGCAATACCTAGCCTCCCTAGGTATCAGGCAGCCCCTAACCGCCGCCGGCCCATCCGGCCGCAAAACGGCAGAGCCGAAGAGAATGGTTCGAATTACAAAGGAGGACTAGACAGAATGGCATAGGCGATGTCACAAAAAGTAACGATTACCTAACTCCAAGCATATAACACCCAGTACAGTCACTAACAAGTCCCAGGGAATTACTTATGGGACGAAATTACGCTCAACCCTTTGACAGACTACACCCAGAATTTAACCCAGAAAACCCCCTGGTTCCTCCACAAAGTTATGACAATTTCAGTTAGGCGACCTGGTATACCAAGCGAAAAATTTCACGGGTGAACCATTGTGGGTACCTGAAAATTACCAACTTACAGGCCCAAGTCCTACCGCTTAACGGTAGACGATGCCAGGGAGTGGAAGCGGCACATAGACCAGCTTCGATCGCCGAATAATTAAACGGCCAACAGACACACACAACCAATCGCCGAAAACACAAATAAACCTCAAACCAGGGAGGGGGGGAACAGCGAGAATTTAATAAAGAACCGTGTAAAACTAAAACAAACCGATTATTACCAACAAAAAAGAAGCAAATAAAAAGACTCACTGTTTGAAGAGACTTGCAAGAAGAGCCCGTCGGAAGGGGCCAGCCAGGCCAGCTCAACCTGCCCATTGGAAACGGGTGGAGCGGCGAAACCGCCGGCCTAAGCAACTCAGGCGGCGGCAAAATGGCCGACTCACCTTCCAGACGGTTCCTGAGCGAAGATCAGAAGAAAACAGCAGCCCAATCCGAACCGGTCGAAGTCTTCAACGAGGAATGAACCGCGCAAGTCAATATGGTTCGGAAAAGCCCCTCCTACCTGCGTGACTACGGTAACCACGTAGGATCAGACTAAGAGGGGAGGGGTGTTCTATATGCAAGTGGTTAGTCCTAGGCTACTGTTCTGAATTGGTTCAAAAATATAAGAAGTGGATTGGTTCACTAGGAACCAATCCAAAGAGGCTGCTGAAAGGCGGCAAGTTTAAAGAAATGCCATAGGCTGAAGGCAAGCAGGCCAGCCTGTATAAAAGCTGGTTGCGCGGCTACAGCCAAACTGTTCCTATTCCGACTACTGTTCGAAAAAACCTTTTGTTGTTGGAACCCGGTCTACCTCGTGTGTTTTTTCCGAACAAAACAATCTGCAAACTTCAGTATTTTAACAGATTGGATTGTTTTGAAGTGCAGTCATTGGATATATAGGGAGAAGAGAAATGGAGAAAGCACCTAGCGGTGGGGGGGGGCTGTGTTAATTGTACAGGTTATCAGATGTGAATTCTGCCTAGCTTCACCTACTGCTTCCTGCCTGTTAGGAACATTCTTATAATGAGCAGATGTAGAATATGTATCATTTTATTACTAGCAGCAATGTGGATAATTTAATCTTAGCTTTAATGTTAAAACTTGTCAGTATTCTTAGCTGTTCAAACAGCTGATGTTTAATGCTTTTGGTTCATTATCATTAATTTTCAGTAATAGTTCTCTTATAGCATAATGAGATTCCCCCCCCCCCATTTAAAATAACCTGAACTTCCCATTTCTATTTTAAAACTTCAGGCGGTATCATATTAAAGGTGGGTGAAGCAGGATATGATAGTGCCAAAAAGTACAAAGGATAGTATTTTGTGAAAACTTCCAAACAAAATAGGAAGCAAGCTTCTGCATTCTAATAAGAATGTTATTTGAAAAACACATGCCTTTGCACTGCATAAATGAAATGTTCTTAGTGCTGCGGGACTCACAGCAACCCTAAATATTGCATTTATATTGACAGGCAATTGTAAATATTAACTGTACTTTGAGCCTTCCAGACCAGACCCATGCCAAAATTTTCTTCTACATTTATGCTATTTTTCATTCAATTTGCTTTTTTTTCCTGTCTAAAAGACATGTTAAAAGAACTATAATAATTGTGTGCCCATTTTTAATTACAGAGTACCCAAGAGACTTACTTCTACTTTGTAACCAGTAAGTTGAACTGTTTCCCCCACCCCAAAAAAGCACAGGGACTTCAGATCTGAAGACATTTCAAAAATTTAGAAAATGAAATAGTAGCCTTTTTCCTGGAGAACAGAAAACTTTTTAAAAAAAGGAATCCAGATTTTGGTGCATTGTTAAAAAGATGAATGGGGAAAGTTTTATATTCTTTTGTTAGCAATTAGTCCATATGTCAGTTCAGAATTATTGTTCTGAAATGAATGTTTCAGCTACAGAACTAAAGCATATTTAAAATAAAGCACATTTAGTTTCTTGTTATGACATAACAGGATATTTTCTCAAGTAAATATAAAACATTAAATCGCCACAATGTCTCATAGCATACTATTAGGGAAGGGTCCTTAGTGCTCTCTGAGCTTTCTTGTTTTTCATGTAGATGTTTTGTTACTCAAACTAGTTAACATTAGCAGTGCTAGTCATCATCACTGGCAGCTCAGAGAGCACCAAGGATCCCTCCTTTCAACCCTGAGCAACAAATATTCTCCTTTTCTGGTACCATAATATTAGTACTAGTGGCATAAGATGCCAATCATGGGAAACAATATTTAACTTAAACAATTCTGACTATGATGTGTTCATGTCCTATTTTTCTTTCAACTAGTAAAGGTGAAACCACATTATACAATAAGCAAAAATAATATCAACCCTAAAAATAATCATTGCTGAAAACTAGCTCCAACTCTGCTGTGACTTTTTCAAAGGAAATAAACTCTGCTCATGATCTCTGCATTTGTTTCAATCCTATTTCTCCTTACAGTTTTTCACAGCTTTGTATTATCCTAACTATTCCCATTGGTTTTATAATATTAAACACATCTGGTTCCCAGACCATGGTGTCTTATGTCATCACTTATTCCATAAAAATGATCTTTCCTCCTTTCTCCATTATTACTTCAGATTACGGATCTGACCAAAAGTGTGTTAGAGGCATGTGAGGAGATGCAGACACACCTCTGATTACTATCCAGCTTCCTCACAATTATTTCTTTCCCAGTGATTAAGGCTGTCCATGATTGTTCTAAAATCAAACTTTCTCCAGTCCGATTGAAAAGAAGACAATAGAGGTCCACCATTTTATTTTGAAAAGAAAATGGGGGTGGGGTGATATTTTTATTGAATTTCAGGTTTATGCAGTTCTGAAATGCCATCCACATAGATGCCGACTTTTATTTCTCTATTTTTTGCTTGTTTGTATGTTTCAACTCTTTATTCCTCAATCTGTGGAAGTATGTGGGACTTAGTAACCAGTCACTTTCAGATCTAAAGATCTACATGTTCTAGTCGCAAACAGCAGGGTCATCACTTTGGGATTATTTTTGCTCTGATATCCCGCTTGCCTATCAGTCTATGGGTGTGCAACTTTATCTTCACAATCAGAATTTGTTGGTGCTGCTCAGGGTTATGACTTTAATGTTTGTTTGCCTGTTTGTTTGGGTGTTTGAGCTGGACTTTTTGTAGATGCATGTTGATAATAGGGTTAAAGTTAGGGTTAGAGTTTCTTCATTTTATGCCATTTTTAATAATGAATAATAATAATGAACTGCTCCAAAGGGGCAGTTTACATAGAATACGTTTGTGAAAGTTATATACAAATGAGGTGCTTAAGTTGGGAAAAAAAGAAATGGTAAGAAAGAATAAAAATATTTTTTTTAAAAAAAGATCTGCATCTAGGAGACATTCTAAGAGATAAATAACACTTCTGACAGACCGGTGTAATTAATATATTTTCTATAAGAAAACCCATTGTCTTAATTCATGCAGCAATTAAAATTTTAGAATGTATCTGTTTTCATTCACACCTAAGCACCTCTCTATCTTCAGGCAAATCCCAAAATCCTGTTAATATTTAAGAAGTAGTCATCCTGGTGCTGATGGATACAATACACCCTCTATATAGTATGGCAACAATTGGTGAGAAGTGACACAATTCTTTTATCACACATTGCCTGCCATAAATTTAAGTCCAAGGACATGTGAACAAAAGTGATACGTTTACCAGATGTTGTCAGTTATGTGATTGAAACAGATATTTTTTAAGATATTGAATCTAAAGCCATAATAGTTGCCTCATGATAAGCACATTATAGTCTACTGAATTAACTACATCTTACATGGATTAAAAAATGCATAGAGATTAATTGATATGTACAGTACTGAGTTAAGGACAAACCAGCAAGATTCTATGGATAAGGTTTCATAAATTAAGCATGCTATACACTTCCAATAACAGGGCCTCTAGATTCATTCACTCTGACCGTGATTTACTCAGTCGGGCATTACTCAGTATGATTGTTATTCTTCCTGGTTCTGCCAAATGAAGAATGAGAGAAAATAAATCAGCTAGAGCTTTTATTTTGGCTAATTATTATTGTATTCTAAGTAAAGGTGATATTATTTTAGAAATCCCATTTGAGATGTTTATATATCATGTGGTTATTTTTTCATGCCCAAACATTGAAAAACTTCCAAGCATAATTTTATTTATATATATGATAAAGAACAGAATTAAATCATGAACCTTTTTGCCAATCTACAAAATAATACAATTAAATCCTTAGAGTGCAATTTAGATATGGTTTTTTAAAATAAATAAATGGTAGGAAGAATCCATTATGCCGAATAAAAACAAAATGATAGCATAAATATAAAACAGCTTAGTTAACAAACATGGAAAATAATATCCTTGTTTTAAAAAGTATTTAAATATATACTTTAATCTTAGATTTGAATTTATGTTTAAAGCTAATAATTACTACGGAATTCTATAGTTCACTTTCATTACCTTGTTTGTTTTAAACATTTATTTAAAAATATGTAAGGCTCCCTCTGAAAATAGAAAAAAGCAATCAAAAAGGGCTCTTTTCACAATCATTACATTTTTTTCTCTCAAGACAAAAACATTTCAAACAGTTGAAAATCTGAAAAAGTGGTAAATCTGAAATCCTCTGACTATAAAAGCCCCTTCTCCATTTATTTCCTTTATTTCTGGTTTTTATTCTGATTCAGGTATCCAGCTTGACAACATGATTTTCATTACTAAATAATAAAAGCATTAACATATTCATTTTAAAAAAGAAATAAGAATTAGTTACATTCATTTTCATACTACTAACTATTGATTTTCCATTATGTCTTATAAAGCAAGGGTTCCCAACCCCTGGTCCATGGACCGGCATTAGACTACAGCATGCTAGAAACAGGGCCACACAAAAAAGTGAAGACCCATCTGCAGGATGCAGGCCACATGCGAAACCATAATTCCTCTGCTCTGCAGAAAAACCTCTATCCAGGGAACTGGCCCCTCATACCAGTGGTTGGGGACCACTGTTATAAAAGGTTACCAGATCACAACTGAAAAAACATAGATGGTCAGTAGATAGCAGCAACAACAGATGAAAACACGTCTGTTGTCCTCAAGTGGCTATTTGGAATTTTGTAGCCTGGACTCTGGTAAATTAATATTCACCATCTCAAGCATAGAATTTTCTTTGAGTTCCGTGACAACACATGATACTTTTCATAAAGAATTTGATAGGTGGAAGGATTGTAATAAAGGTAGAAATCTCAATTAAATATATTTATTTTAAAACAAATAATAAATCTGTTTTCCTTTATAAAAAGTATGTATACAATTTTAAAGGATAGTATGTGTAATAAATTTCAGATACCATAGTGAAGGCTTGGACTATTTTATGACATTTTGTAGACAAGGTGACATTTGAAGTGCAACAATTTACAATTACACAGTTGCTTTTATCGATCAACACATGTTCTGCATTACAAAATAAAAGTGTGAATGGGGCATCTTGACATAAGCTGTTTTCATAGACAGAAACTCATGCATCATTTTGTGATGAAAGAACATTAAAGTATTTGGAAATTATAATGTGAATATAAAGCTGGAGGATCAATATAAAGCTGGAGGACTGCATATTCTAGTTAGAATTCCCCTTTAAAAAAATATCACCAATAGCATTGGGAATGCTTTGTTTGTCTAGAATAGATGTGGAAAACCCTCAAAAAGACCTCCTTCTATGACCTCGACTATGTATCAGAATGGTCAAACAAATGGCAACTTCAAATCTCAACAAATAAATGCTCTGTCTTACAATTGCAAAAAAAATCAGAAAATAAAATATAAGCTGAATAGTCAAGACCTTGTTGGAGATCCAAACTCTGTTAAGGATCTTGGGAGATACTCATCTAATAATATCTAAATGCTACAGCCCATTGTAAACTACAATAGGTATTGTAACTAAAAGTATTAAGAAGTTGTTAACCTAATCTTACATAGCTTTTTTTCTGGTATATCACACACTAACTAGAGCAATACAAAACATTTGCTAGACATATACTTTGAATACAGCTCATCAGTCTGGAACCCACATCACGTATGTGATATTAACAACAGTTGAAAAAGTCCAGAAAAATTTCACAAGAAGAGTTTTCCACTCCTCTAACTCATTGCAGAATACCTTAATGCCACCAGAACTGAAACTCTAGACCTAGAAAAACTTAGAACTATGCTGCCTTCAGTCTGATCTAAATGCAGTATATAAATCATACATTGCAATGACCTACTACCTTAAGTGAATACTTCAGCTTCAGCCATAAACAATACAAAAAGACATAAATAAATAAACTCAAGGTAAACAGCACCAAAAGTTGATTACAGGAAATACAACTTCACAAACAGAATGTTTGGAATACTCTACCTGACTCTGTTGGTTTTTCCTCAAAATCCCAAAAATTTTAATCTTAGACTGTCTATGTTGACCTCACCCTTTCTAAGAGGCCTGTAGGGGGCATGTATAAGTGCACCAATGTGTGCCTACTGTCCTTCCTATTGTTTCTTTTTTTATTTTCTTATACAATATACATTTCAAATGTATTTTCATAACTATGTTTATACTTATACCTGTTATCTTGTAAGTGATTGACAAATCAAATAAATAAATAAAATAAATAAAGACTTATTTTCATACCCAAGGAGCCTTTTAATGTTGCAATATTCTTCACATCCATTCTTTTCTTATGCAGAAGACAACCTTCTTAATTAGCATGTATTTCCATTAGAGAGAAACTTTAGGAATAAGTAGATCTGCTCACGGTGCACTTACATAATGTGTTATCTACTTCCATATAAGCCATAAAACCCTATTATCAAATTGAGTTCAATGGGGATTACATCTAGATAAAAAAAAAGTTGTACATTTTAGTACAGTTACAATATTTGATATCCGATAGGTTTTGATAAGGGATCCATTCTAAATTTCTATAGAAATCTCATTAATAATTTTATTTTAGCATAAAAAGAACTTACATAGGTAATAACAGCCACAGGAATTGAAATGCAGTTTAACTTAATGCTCATATTGTTACTTTCTACCAAGGTAGTCCTTGACTTACAACCACAACTGAGCCCAGAATTTATATTGCTAAGTGAGAAATTTATGAAGTAAGTTTTGCCCCATTTTACGACTTTTCTTGCCACATTTCTTAAATGAATCACTGCAATTGTTAAATTAGTAACATGGTTGTTAAGTGAATCTTGTTTCCCCACTGACTTTTACTTGTCAAAACATTGCAAAAGATGATCACATGATCCAGGGACACTGCAACCATCATAAATATGAACCAGTTGTCAAGCATCCAAATGTAAATCATGTGACCTTGGAAATGCTGCAACGGTCACTGTGAAAAATGGTCATATGTCACTTTTTCAGTGCCATAGTCATTTTTAACAGTTACTAAATAACCTGTTGTAAGTTGAAGACTACTACAATCCACCAATATAATTTTTTGAATGCCAGGTGTAATATTGAAGGTACCATTTATTGGAGATGCTTTGCTCATATATTTCCATATTCATGAAAGAGTATTTGCTAGCTTTAGCCCAGCAGCAGCCGCTGAGTAAAATGAATCAAATGAATTGTAATCTTGTGTTGTATCCATCAACCTTTTTATAGACCTTCAGGAATCCTGCATGGTAGCTTGAACTTTTGCCTTCTACAATGAAGAAGCATACATACCTGGTTGTTAAGCATATGTTCATTACATATCATAACCAGTAGTTTATATATTTTGGATTTCACTTTTTAAAATAATACAGAAATGTTTTCATCTTACAAATCAAATCTATAGTTTGTATTCACTACATCAATATCTCAACAGTTATTCTCCACTTCTTCCCAACATAATCCTTAAGATTAATTTCACATAAATCCAATTCCTTCTTCCAAATGGAAGCTATTTCACTGAAACAAAATTCCATTATCTTCCCTCAAGTATAAATCAAAAACTAAAAAAGAAAGCCAACTGTAATCTGCTAGCACACAAGGGAAATATAAGTTCATGTGAAGCATAAGATAGGGAATTTGACTCAACCTAGCAGTCAAATCAAATAGGTTTTTCATTACTACCCCTTTTAAATTAAAGGTTTATAATGATAGTTACATGAAGTATCTAAAAAATAATCTTGAGAAACCAGGATTTGCAATCTGCTATTTAAAAAAAGTATCTGCAGTGACAAATACACCCAGAAGAACCTGAGAAATTGAAACAATTTTATATTATTGCAGTTATGCATCAAAGAAAGTGTACAAGATAGTGAGCCCTCTACTTAGATCTTAGATCTATTTTTATCACTACTACTGCTGTGTGAATGTCTCTTAATTCCATGACTAAATTCAAGACACATCTCTATTTGCCAACATACTTGTCTATTTAGAACTGATATACAGGAAAACATTCAAGTTGGTAAAGTTGGTAAGTTGGTAAATACAGACTGAAAACAATGAAAGAGAAATAAGGGTGCAATTTCCAAGTTAGTATGGATAGCCTACTCCTAACATGATTTTATTAATTTGGGATATAACATGTATTAAAAATCTCAGGAACTATTTTTACTTATCTGCAAGATCACGTTTTCTCATTGCAATCAGCCAAGCCAGTTCAATCTTCGCAAGAGGCTCAGCAGTGCTTCTCTTCTGTAACTGTACTAGTTCTTTAGAACAGCTTTCTTGTGGACATCCATAACCCTAACCCTTCACTGCCTTCAGAGGCTGCCTCTGGAGGTTAATTAGGCCAAGACCACTTTATCTATTAGAAATATGCACAAATTCTCTATTTAAAACAAGGCTCTTCAAACTTGGTAAGTTTAAGACTTGTGGACTTCAACTCCCAGAATTCCTGAGCTAACATGATTGAAGGAGGAATTCTGGGAGTTGAAGTCCACAAGTCTTAAAGCTGTCAAGTTTGAAGACTCCTGATCTAAAAGCACCTATAATAAACACTGTAATTTGGAAAAGAATAGTGTGTCTTGTATGGAAAGTTTTTGTCCCTTTTTCTTGCCCTCAGACCTGAGGGAATCAGGCTGTATCTAGATAAATTAATCACAGATGAATCATACACTCAGTCATCACTACAGTTTCAGCATGACCAACTGGTAAGGAGTTTGCCCTGCATTCAATCCAGTAAGCATTAATTTCTACAACATTCAAGGTTGCAATTTAGTTTAAAATTGGCTGCCAATATAAAATTCTGCAGGTTGAATTTTATTTATTTCATTTTGAACATCCATAAATCCAACTGAGAAAACAAAATTAAGTACTTTTCATGTTCAATTGTAAAAGACATTCAAGTATTGCTTGGAATTTTCTCATTGAAAAAAAATTCTCAATGGAAATTAAAATGTCATTTGGATAAAGCCCAACTCATATGTTATGAGAACATGGGTAGTCTGGCCTAGCTGTTTCTATTTCCATTGAACCATCACATTTCAATATTATTTGTAAATGATAATTTAAAAAAAAACACTAATTTTTACTCTTCCAATAAAGCCTCAAAGCACTTTGTTTGATTTTAGTTTCAATTACTGTCAAATATTTAGTAAGAAATTGAATGCAGGATTATCAGATTACTGGTATTCAGCATGTGTATGAACATTTCCAAAATTACAGATGGAATTATTGGCACTGATTGCCATTGGGAAAACACAGGAGTAGTTGATTATTAGCAAATCACAGCACATACTTTTCTGCCATAGGGAACTATAATGTTACAGAAACTAAAAGAAATATATAAATATTACTAGAGTTAGACAAAAATAATAGTTTTTAAATTTTACAAAGTTTGCATCCCATTTCAGGTAAAAGAACAGCATAATTTTTACTTATTATTTGATACATAACATATTTATATATAAAATAACTATTTTTAATAATAATAGAAGGATTTTTTTTTTAAACTGAGGTATCATTCTGCTAGTTTTTAAATGTAAGGTTAAGACAAAGGTGTCCCTGTGGATTTCACTCCACTAATCATTGCCGACTATATGGGATGGTGCTCATTTTAATTGCAAGCCTTTGAGACAGTACTGTCCAAAGACATTTCTGTGGTCATGTGACCAGCATGACATCATGGATTGCTGTTACCTTCCCACTAAAGTGATGCCTTTTTATCTACTCGCATTTGCATCAGTGGTGGGTTTCAAATAATTTCACCACTAGTTCACCAAAAAGGTGAGTGTAATAACGCAGCTTCCGTGCATGTGCACAGCTTTCACCACACAGTAAGGCTCAACCAAGCAACCTTTTGGGGCCTTCTCCCCATCTCTGCTCTCTGGGGCAGCAGCTGCTTTTCTGTGCACTACTGGGAGAGCATCTGGTGCAATTTAGCAGCTGTGAGCCACTGCTTTCCTATGCTGTGGCACAGAGAAAAGCAGCCATGTTGAATTATGTTTCTCTGTGCTGCAGTGCTTTCTAGGTGGGACTTGGAGAAAAGGGGTGGCTCAAATCTGTACAAGGTGCTCTCCCAGCAAAAGCAGCAGTGCAGACAAGCAGATGCCAACCTGGAGAGCACATGGAACATTTTCACAAGCGACCAAGGCTTGGCAAGGGATGAAAGAAGTGGCTGCAAGAACTCCGCTGCAACTCTAGCTTAATTGGAATGCATGAGCCTATTCTAGATGTCATGCATAAATATAAATATTTTAATAGACTACTGAATAGTTAATTATTAAATTAATTATTTTAATGCCGGTTACTTTCTTTGAATGCAGAATGAAATTGTATTTGCTTATTATTTGCCTTTAAGACTAGGGTATTAATAGTTCCACAAAATTGTATTTATTATTTAATACATGTCTCATAACGGTACACAATAACCTCTATCTTGAAAAGACTGAAATTCATCTCCCATATTTTATAATGTGGTGAGAACAGAAAGTAAATATGTGAAGAACATTGTCATAGAAAGCTATAAATCTGCTAATCAAAGGAGAACCAAATGACTTATTTTGTGAGATAATTTAGTACAGAATACCATATCTTGATAATCTTGATCTCTGATTAGAACTTGGATGAGAGGCCATTAGGGAATTCCAGAGATGAAGGCTAGGCTGAGAAGTTTAAAAAACTAACCTGGAAGATGATATTGATGAACCATTTTTATATTGTTGTCTGCAAAACATGGTTCTGTTAAATGACCCAGTACTAAGTTTGACTTCCATACACAGATGGAAGTTTTGGTCGTGTCATTCAATGTCAATTGATTTCGTGTCAATGTGATTCTACATGCTATTCTGAAATTAGAATAATTTGGTACCTTGTTCTCTTCATCTTGTGCTTCAGTTTCCAAACACTGCAAGATTGCAAGGGCCTGTTTATACCAATGATACAGATAGTGTCAAAACTGAGAGAGGATTAAAAACAACTTTCCAATTAACATGGGCTATTTACATTGTGTTCAATTCTCTTGAAAGTTCTCAAAAAATATTTCCCTGCCTGAAATGATTGTATCAAAAACACATTTAAATAAAAAGTCCCATAAATATTTCTCATCATCTCTATTACTAATACTACACAGTTAACAAATTTTATATCAATCTGCTGGCCTTTCATGACATTCCAGCTCTGCTCTCTGAAACAACATTTTAACTCTATTTGATATGATCTTTTTGACTTGAATATATTTTGAATATATCTCCTATTACTTATAGGATTAGGTAACAGAATGGAAGGACTGTTTTTAAGTTTTTGTTTGTCCTGAAAGCTTATTAGAAAATTAGTAAGGATTCCTAAATCCTGGTTTTGTACCTTCAGAGCATTAAAATGCTGCTGAAAAAAACTTCACCTCTAGTTAGATAAATTTCCTTTATAATGTATAAAGAAAGTATTTCATTAAATTAGTGTGTGTGTGTGTGTGTGTGTGTGAGTGAGAGAGAGAGAGAGAGAGATGGGTGGGGTGTTGGCAAATCAGGACTGACAATAGACCAAAACAAAATCAGACAAGCTTTTTTCCTTCATTGGCAAGGTCTTTTAAATATTTCAAAGAACACTTGGAAAGCTAATACTTCTCTTTTAAGAACAAAAAAAATAGCTAAGTATGTACCTATTCCCAATGGGAATTGGTGGACTAACCTCACCATTATAAAACTGTACAATGGCCAAACTTCATGTTTTTCTTGTGCTCAACCAGCCATTTTAGAGCACCACCTATGATTATTTTCAACTTCCAGAAAATACTGCTGTAATAAAGAAAATGCCTTATTATATTCACAACATAGTCCCATGGTTATGAGTTTGGCAAGATACACATTTAAAACATGGTTATTTTGAATGTTTTGTGACACCTGTGAAAAAATACGCTAAATCTATTATTATAGCTGCATGTAGCAATTACAGAATTTTCAGATAGTGGTATAAATGTCAACCATTTTCACCATACCTATCCAGAGAAATTACAGCTAGGTCTATATCTTGACAACATGTACTTCTAAAGTGAGAAGAAAAAAACAAACAAACTTGGATTTGTTTCTGAATATAACTGAGAAGCAGATGAAACTAGCAGGCAAATAATGTGCAAAAAAACCCCAATAAAATCCTTAGCTTTCAATTGTTTCTGCTTTCTCTACTAGATTCAATGCCAACAGGTCAGCAGACTCATAAGGATTCAATCTAGTTCTGAGCACAGTAGGGAACTTGCTTGATGGTTCTTTGAACTGAGATTAATAGCTTAACTAACCCTTTTTGATCCTGCCATTTTGAAATGCTTTAGGAGTAGCAGATTGAACAATTTTCCTTATGGAGGCCTCACTTGCCTACTTTACTTCATCACAGTTTTCCCTTGTTTCAACTTTATGATTAAAAAGGCATGGAACTTACAAGATTTGAAATACCACCATGCTAATAACAGCGTATAATTTCTGTCTTTTGTTGATACTCAAATGTTACCTTTAATGTTTTAGTATCAAAAGATAAGGATATTCTAATAGGTAAAACAAACTGTCTTGTAAAAGGTAATCCGCTAATGAATAATACCTGTGCCTCTTAACAAATGGTCAAATCCTGAATATGCTTAAGTTTCATTTTTGAAAAGCAATACAGCCTAACAAATAATTACCGCTGGATAATGTGGATGAATTCTTAAATCTGATCAAACTCATAAATAATTTATTTATTATTTTTCAAGAGTATGATTTCTATAGCCTGTCCTTTCGATGTAACACCAAAGATGCACCTTGTTAATCAGGAAAACAATTTGTTATGATAAATTCTTGGCACACCTGTTTAACATTCTGAAATGATAAAAAAAGAACAGGGTGAAGAGTGAAGAGAAATTAGATTACATCAATAGTATTAATTCCCATTCAATTCAATGAAACTGAATTCCTTGTTTTTCCTTTTTGTTCCGTCCAGAAAAACGCGAGGTAGACCGGGTTCCAACAGTAAAAGTCTTTATTTCAACAGTTAAGGATACAGTTTGGCTCTTGCCGTGGCAGCCTTTATATACGGCTTTTGCGCTGCCGGCTTGTAGCCAATGACAGTTACTTGGTTTGGCCGCCTTTTGGCAGACTCTTTTTGGATTGGTTCCTAGTGGAACCATCCCTAATGCTGGCTTTTCTAGCAATCACAATAGAGGAATTGAGTAGACTATTTTATACAGAACACCCCTCCCCCTTGGTTAGTCCCTTACGTGGTGGATGTAGTCGCGCAGGTTTAGGTGGGGTTTCCTTCAGATTCTACTGGACTTGCACGGTTCATTTCGCTGGACTTCAACCGTTTCGGATGGGGTTGCTGTCTCTCCGGCTCTTTCTCCATGGGAACCGCTGGAAGGGTGAGTTGGCCATTTTTGGCTAACCTGCTTGAGTTCTCAGGCTGGTGCGCTTGCCGCTCCTCCTGGTTTCGTGGGCAGGTCGAGCTGGCTAGGCTGGCCGCCTTCATCTGGATTATTTTTGCAAGTCTCAATCTAACTGTAAGTTTCCTTTTTGGTCTCTTTTTGATTGTTAGATGTTCTGGTTTATTTTTAAAAGTTCTTTTAATTATTTCTTGTTATTTCCCCCTTCTTTTGGTTTTTTTGTTTTCGACGATTTTTAATTTTTTGAGTGTGCGTTTGTATTTCTTTCAATGTTTCAGGAACGAGCTGGTCTATGTGCCACTTCCATTCTTGCCATCATCTACAGTTAGTCCGGAAGGACCGGGGGCCTGTGAGTTGTGTGGGGATTGTGCTGGAAGCCATAAGGGGTCCCTGGTGAAATTTTTTTGTGTAAGACTTAGGTCGCCGATTCAATGTTCGGCAACGGCTGGAGGAAATTCGGGGGGTCTTTTCCAACATGTATATTTGGGTGGCAACTGGTCTAATTGTGACCTAAGTTTTTCTTCCCATTAATAATTCCGCTGGGCTTTTGTTTGGTTAACGGTGCTGTGTGATATGTTTGGAGGGTGAGTAGAAACAGTTGATTTTATCCTGTTTGACATCGCCAAGGTCCATTTTCTCTAAACCCTTTTGGTAAACCTGACCATTTCTCCGCCCTCCATTTGCTGCCTGGTGGCCGGTGGCGGTCAGTGCAATGGCGTATACTAGGGATGCTAGGGTGTTGCGTCAAATTGGATGGCGGTTAATTGTGGCCCGTTGGTCGGCACTAGGACGTCCCAGCAATCCATGGGTTGCTAAAATTTGTTAAGTTGTTTAATGACCGCCTTCGGTTGTCGTAGATGACATTAGTACACACCTCACAGCCAATTTGAGTATGGCCATCTACGACATTAAAAAGGTATGCACCTAGTAAGGGCCCGCGAAATCATGTGGATCCAAGACCAGGGGCCTCGTGGGGTATCGCCCAGTCCCTAAATGGGTGATTGTGGTGGGGAAGGCCCTGGTTTTCTGACATTTAGTGCAAAGTGGCAAACCCCAATATTCGATATGCTTTATCTAAACCAGGCCACCAGACATAGCTTCTAGCGGGCTTTTCAATTTTTTACGACATCCAAGGATGGCCTTCATGGAAGCAATACCCCAACACCCTAGTCTGTAGTTTTAAGGAGGGATACTACCGAATCACCCACAATAAACACCTTTTTGAAATTGGAAGTTCGGTTTGTCTGGGTCCGGAAAGGTTTAAAGTTTTTTCAGTTTTTTTGGTTTTCCGGGCCAGCCTTTTAACTACCGTTTAATTATGGCGGGCAAGTTCACTTGGGTCCTTTTGCGGTGGTTTTCTGGCAATATTGTTTGCAGATATTGTAGTTCGGGGCATGTTTTCTATTGGCAGGTTGTCATTGTTGGAGCCGGGTTCTTCCTCCGTCGTCGGCAGCGGTGCTCTGCTTAATGCGTCTGCATGGGAGATTTGCTTCTGGGGTCGATGTGTCAAAATGTGTAAGAGTAATGCTGCAAGGAATTCTGACATCAAGTCATCCGCGGGGATAAAAATGTTTGGTGTAGGCTTGTTTCCTGCCAGAATTCCTAGCAGGCGGTTTTTATGGTCCGTTACAACAAAAATGTTTCTTCCATTAAAGGTAATTCGTGAAACGTTTCACTCCAAGCGATCGATTGCCAGGGGCTTCCTCTGTGCAAGTTGACTATAGTTACGTTACTGTTTTAGACAGAGTCTTTGAGTAATAAGTGACAGTGCCTCTCCTTCCCATCTTGCAATTGGTGGCTCAGGATGGCACCGACTCCAAATGGTGAGGCCGTCGCAGGTTACCGCAATGAAGTGTGTTACTAAACTTGATAAGAACGGTGTTTGATGTTTGATAAATTTTTTTATTTTCTGGAAATGCCTTTTTGCTCTCTAATGACCCCAAGTCCAATTAATTTTCTTATCCAGCAAATTGGTGTAATGGTTCTGCTATTGTTGCTTTGTGGGGGAGGAATACGTTATAAGAAATTTTATTTGACCAAAAATGGCCTGCAATTCCATTTTGTTTTTTGGCTTGTGGTGCGTCTTTAATGGCTTTGACTTTTTTTTCAGTAGGGTGTAATACGCCTCTCCGTCATTAATAGCCCAGAAATGTAAACGCGATCAGTCAATTAAGCAGCATTTTTCTTTTTTAACTTTGCAGACGGATCTCTAAATTTTGTTAGTTACATTTCTTTTAGTCTGTTTTTTTCTAGTTGGGTCGTAATCTTTAAGCCGAAAATCAGGACATCATCCAAAATATGGTAACGACCCCTTTTATTCGCATTTTTAAATTAGGCGTTCCATGAGGGCTTTGGAAAACGCCTGGGCCACGTCACTCAAACTGAAGTCTGTTACACTTGAATGGCCCTTTGTGAGTCACTATTGTCTGTACCTCGGCGTTAAGGGGTTCTACTGGAAGCTGTTGGTAAGCTTGTGCTTAGATTAATAGGTTTTTAGGCAAAGTTTTTTTCCTCCCCCGATGAAGTGTAGGCAAAATGTTGTACGACTGGCAACCGGGTATTCGCTTTTGGTTGCAGCTATGGTTCCAGGGTTAGCCTTGTAGTATCCGCAGATGCGTACCGACCCGTCAGGTTTAATCCAGTGTTTACTTATTGGCGTCTCCATTTGCATGGTAACAGGTTCCAAAATCCCCTTGGGTCAATTAATTTACTTCAATTGTTTCCTCTATTTTTTGCTTTTTTAATGGCGAAAGGGAACTTGTCTGGCCTTTAATCTTCTAGGGGCCACCTAGGGGTCTAAGCTAAAGGAAAATTGGGGTCCGCCCGATACCTGCCAAGGGAAGCTCAGTGAAAACGTCCTGGATACTCGTGGATCAGGTTTTCTTCCAGTCAGTTGCGGCCACTCGGTCTACTCGCGGTCATTCATGCCTGCAATGGTAAGACCATTCGATGCCAGGAGGCTGGGTCGGTCTTGGTCAACTATTGTCAAGAGGGCAGGAACTTTGACATGCTGCTTTGTAAGTGACTCGGAAATGTCCTAGACCTACAAGGGATTCGATTCCCTTGGTAGTCCTTCTAGAGTTTAATTTTTGTTCTGGAGCTCTTTTTAGTTTAATAATTGGGAACGCAGTTGTCTGATTGTGTCCACGTACCCATTGACCAGGAAAGAACTCTGCATCGACCTTTAACATCTCACCAAGGGGCTTGCCTTCCGATTTTTTATTGAGAAGATTTTAACTTTTTTTTCCACCTTTCCGTCTAAGCAATTCCGATAGTGACAGTTTGATGGGTTTTTTCTCGGTTACTGGCTTCATTTGTTGCGCTCCCACTTTCCTCTTCAGCTTGTTTTGATTCAGCTTTGTGGGGGAGAGTTACTGCGTCTTGTTTAGGGCTGTTATTTTTTTGCGATTCCCTACAGACTTTCCTCGATGTGTTCCCCTTTTCTTAACAAGCTCTGCAGATGATCAAGGAAATCTGCGCAATTGGGTCGAGGGTTTGGGTTTTCCTCCGCAATCTGGCTCAATTCCTGCCAGTTTTCTTTTTCGCGCTTTTTTTGTTGGCGTAATAGGTGGTGAAGCCCTCATCGTCTTCCTCTCGGATTCTTGATGTCCATCAAGATCTTCATGGTGTGTGGTGGTGGGAAACTGCTTTTTTCCCTCTGGTTAGGCTCGTTTCGTCGTTGTTCCGCGTTCATTTGTTTCATGGTGGCCGCTGACTTTTTCGTGCTTTCTGCAGCTGTGGCTTCTGCGATTGCTTCAGCCACGGTTTTTTATGTTGGGTTTATTTAGCAATTTACTTTGTAAATTAGAGTCTTTTTAACCCATCTACTTAGGAATCTCGCATGGCTTCATCTAAGTTCAGGAACTCCATGCTCCCCAGTTGTTCCGGAGGACTGCCACAAAATCAGACGATGGTTTCCCTTTTTTTTGGTTCCCTTCAGTAGAATTTGTGCCATTTGGTGAGAATTTTGGGACAGCCGGACTGGTGCATAATGAGCCTATCAACATTCGCTGGAGTTTGGGCCAGGTCATTTGCTTTTATGTCTTTCTGGGCTTCGCCAATGCCTTGGCCATTTTGAATATTGGTTGGTCCGGCATGCGTTAGAAGACAGCTCTCTTACGCTGGTCTGGATCTCTTCCATCTCGTTACTTTCCCTAAGTACAATTTGGAAACGGTCCTACATAGGATTCCCAATCTTCTTCATTGGGGTTGAATGGGGAGGGGGTGCAGGCGGTGCATTATTTCCGGCATCGCTTCAAGCCAAGGGTTTCAATTCGCCGGTGCACCAGTCCTCATGTTTTAGGACGATCCCACCTTCGTCGCCAGTGTTTTCCGTCCGGAAAAACGGCGAGGTAGACGGGTTCCAACAGTAAAAGTCTTTATTTCAACAGTTAAGTGAAAACGGAACAGTTTGTTGGCTCTTGCCGCGGCAGCCTTTATAGCCTTTATATACGGCTTGCCTGCCGGCTTGTAGCCAATGACAGTTACTTGGTTTTGCTGCCTTTTGGCAGCTCTTTTTGGACTGGTTCCTAGTGAACTAATCCCTATGCTGGCTTTTCTAGCCAATCACAATCGAGGATTTGGAGTAGTCTATTTTATACAGAACACTTTTATTTTTCGTAGGAACCAAATATAATAAATCTATACTCTAACCTGTCCAAGGGCACATGAAAAGTTAGAAGAATAATATGTAATCAAAGTTAACCAACAGCACAACAAAGGTAATGAAAGGATTGAGAAGAAAAAAGAAGGCAGCAAAGACATTTGGTGCAGATGCCATTATTATCTTCAATAAAAAAAAAATTGGGACCTTTAGATTGATAAATATTGAGGAAAGTCTCTCTTCAGTTATTCCAGTGTTTTTCAGCCAGCTATTTTAAGATGTGTGGACTTCACCTCCTAGAATTCTCTAGCCAGCAACTAGGAGATTTTTAACATAATTTTAATCTTCCATGCCAAATACATTATGTGAAATTCCTAGGTGATTGTAGTTTTAACCTTAGTCTATTGCAATGATGGCAAATCTTTTTGTTGTGGTGTGCCGAAAGCATGTGGGTACCAGCAACCACAATGCAATGCCCTTCTGTGCATGTGTGTGCAACACCCTCCTCTTACCTGCACTGCGCATGTGCATTCCTCCCAGCTGATTTTTTGCCTGNTTCTGTGCATGTGTGTGCAACACCCTCCTCTTACCTGCTCTGCGCATGTGCATTCCTCCCAGCTGATTTTTTGCCTGTTTGAGACCATTTTCGCCCTCCCCGAGGCTCGAAGGAAGCCTCTGCAACCTTGAGAGGCTGAAAAGCGGGCCTTCTGGAAATACTGGAAGTGCCCGTTTTCAGCCTCCGGAGGGCCTCTGGAAGTAGGGGGAGGCTGTTTTCACCCTCTCAGGGGCTCGAGGAAAGCCTCTGCAGCCTTTAGAGGCCGAAAAATGAAAATTGGCATCACTTCCAGTATTTCCATGTTTTAAATCTAACATAAAGAAATCACACTTGGATGTGTCTTAAATGCTTTAGGATTCCTTAATAAGTTATTTTTCATGCAGAATAATTCAAAGCTTGCAACTGACTTCAAAAATATATACAGTATATATCCAAACTATTGCTCATATAAGAAAGTGCTTCAATCTTTCTGTATAATTTCTGTCAGTATTTGTTGCCATGTAATGAGATATCAGTAAGAACAAGATAATCCATATACAATTACAATTAGACTCTGAGAATTCATACATACTCAGATACATACTCAGATATATAGATAAACGTATAAACATCATTTCTCCTAGAGGAAAATATAAAAATATCATATTAGCTTGGTTTCTCTTTTTAGGCATACAATGACCAAAAATTCATAAAAAACCTTCTAAAATAAAAATCTTACAGATATCTGGTTCTTTTATACTTTGTCGTCCAACTCAGACAGTTAACCATTAGTTTTTCAGAAAATGCTAATTAAGATCATATAATAATGTTTAAAAATGTTTATCCAAAATCCCAATATACCTAGCTAAAATTAGAANTTTCAGAAAATGCTAATTAAGATCATATAATAATGTTTAAAAATGTTTATCCAAAATCCCAATATACCTAGCTAAAATTAGAAAGAAAGCCATAAAAGTTATAAAACTGTTCATGGGAAATGAGAAAAAAAGTGAATGTCCTTGAAAAATATTAGACTATCTAATGGATATTATTTATTATCCTTATTCTTAATAGCATTATGATTAAGGAAATGTCTTAAGAAATACAAGGAACTTTGCAGTTTTAGAATGGTTAACAGAGAATTGATTGTTGGAAGAATCAGCGTATCAGACACCGGAATTATCTGATAGATCTGGCAGATCTGATACATCTTCACCAACTCTGAATGAGACTGTAACTGAGCTGTTTTTTTTTAAAAAAAAATGCTTACTATACTTAGAAGTCAGAATGACTTCAAATTAGTATATAAAGCATAGTATTCTATTAAGAAACTCTCAACAATTTAAATAAGGAATTAAAATTACTATATTTAAAATCAAACTGTAAACTTGTTGCTATCAATGTAAATAAAACTAGAAACTCCTTAAAGAACTGTTGGCAAGCAAAATAATATCGTCCAATAAATGCTTTTGACTGCACTAAAACACATTTCTATTCCAATTTACTTGGGTTGTTTGAAAGCATAGTTCTTTGTCATTTATAGAATCAGGTGGATTTTTTTTTAAAGAAAACAAACCTAATTATTTTCAGTAGTGCTTTATCAGATCTCAGAGAATCCCAACTTTGGGATGGTGCCTAGAGAGGGTCTACGAAAATCCAGACAACTACTGGTGACCACAGAAAGAAACAGAAACTTTATTTCTGCTTACTGGTTGCCTGCATTTTATTATCCAGATCTCATAATCTTAAGCCCCAGTCACACTGCACCAACGGATGCAAAGAGGATGTAAAACGTTAAAAAAAGCTTGCCATCCATTGGAAAATGCGATGCA